>JAVJIX010000079.1:1335000-1400000 GCA_036785185.1 Paratrypauchen microcephalus | reverse complement strand
AGCACCTTAAGAAGGTTCCGGGACAAGCAACCATCTTGTTAGGAGGAGGGGTTCACCAATACTTTAGCTTTTTTCTAGTGCTGCCAGGCGATTCAAAAAATGTATCTTATTAATTACAGGATTTGTAATTAATTAATGTAATTAATCACATTTTAATCTCGTGAGAGAGAGATTGGTAGAGAGAGAGGCATTTTGCGATTGAGTTTGTCAGTTTTTCTGTGGTCACTTTGCTCATTCATTTCCCAAATTCTGCGACCGTGACTTGGTGAAGTGCGCTCCATTTTTGTTTATTGATCAAATGATCCGTCAGGCTGGAGCAGCCTGATCGGTGATCAAAAATTATTTTTAACAAAAGCTCCAAATCACGGCGTTCTTGTTGATCGTCCCATTTTCGTTCTTTTTCTAAAGAAACTTGCCGTTCAAACACCCTGGCAGCGATTTGCTCGCCTCACACCAAATTTAAAATGTGTGAGTATTGAATTGCCACTTATAATTAATTGAGTAAATTTTTATAATAATTATAATTAAAGCATTAAACTGACAGCTGTAGTTTTTTCTATTTAGTATTCTTACATTATGAATATGCCAGAGTGGCAGAGGGACGGCTGATGGTGGGTGACCAGCACTGGACAGACGAATTAAACTGTTACTTTAACAGGTATGATTCGCCCCCCACCCCCTCTGCCCCTCTGCCGACTCCCCCCTCTTCACACCTCCCCGGGCCAGTGGACATGTCCCCGTTCACCAGACAGACTTCACCCGCCCCCCGTCCTCCCACACTCATGCCTCCAGCCCATTTCACATGGACCCAATCCAGCACCAGTGCAGCTGCGCGGCTGTGAGTCAGAGGTGGTAGTCTGCAGCACCAGGGCCCCCCAGGGAACTGTCCTCTCACCCTTCCTCTTCACCATCTACACCTTGGACTTCATATACAACACGGACAGCTGCCATCTCCAGAAGTTCTCTGTTGACTCAGCCATTGTGGGCTGTGTGTCTGAGGGGAATGAGCTGGAGTACCGCTCGGTCATCAGTGACTTTGTGGACTGGTGTGGCCGCAACCACCTGAGCCTCAACACCAGTAACACAAAGGAGCTGGTGATGGACTTCAGGAGGAGACCACTACCTCACTCACCGGTGAACATCCAGGGGCAGGACATAGAGACTGTGGACAGTTTCAAGTACCTGGGTGTTCACCTCAACAATAAACTGGACTGGTCCCACAACACCGACGCCCTGTACAAGAAGGGCCAAAGTCGCCTCCACCTCCTGAGGAGACTGAGGTCCTTTGGAGTGTGCAGGCCTCTGCTCAAGACTTTTTATGACTCTGTGGTGGCCTCTGCTCTCCTCTACGCTGTCGTCTGCTGGGCCCCGAGCAGCACAGAGCGGGACAGGAAGAGACTTAATAAGCTGGTCAAGAGAGCCAGCTCTGTCCTGGGCTGTCCTCTGGACTCTGTAGAGGAGGTGGCTGAGGGGAGGGTGCTGGACAAACTTACGTCCATCATGGACGACACCTCTCACCCTCTGCACCGGACTGTAGAGGAGCTGAGCAGCTCCTTCAGCAGCCGACTGAGGCACCCCTAGTGCAAGAAGGAGCGCTACTGCAGATCCTTCATCCCCACCGCCATCAGACTGTATATCTCCACTGTAGAGTCTAAACGTGCAATATATATATATATATATATATATATATATATATATATATATATATATATATATATATATATATATATATATATATATATATATATATATATATATATATATATATATTTTTTTTTTAATATTCTCTTATTTACTTATTTTATTTGTATTACTATTTGTATTACTATCTCAACTGTCTGCATGCACTTTTTTTGTTCTAACTTTCTTTTGCACTAAACTGTCTGTTTAGCAAGTGAATTTCTCCTGTGGGAGATCAATAAAGTCTTATCTTATCTTAAATTAATAAAGATTTATATTTTTGTATTTAGATTTGATGGAATATTTGAACACTGTTTTTGATATGATAGACTTTTTAAATATGGAAATTAAATGACCTGTACTTACCTCTAGTTAGAGATGAGCTCACCCTATTAAGGGACGTGACCTATAAACGGAGCAGGCCTCACCTTTGTGGGGGACAGGTGCTGTGTGTGCATGTGCTGGTTACTGCCATGCTATTTTTAACTTTTAAGTTTTGTAAATGTTTTTCGACTTGTGGAATAAATGCACTTCGGGTCTGCACTGAAACACAGCTCAGCTCTACCGCTAAAGTTGCTATCCGGGCTGTTATTTTTAGTGTGTGTGGAGTTGACATGTTTCTCCACCATGTCTGGATGGGTTAACTCTGGACACTCACATTTTGTAAACATGCACCATAGGTACAGTCTTCCAGATAAGGCAGTCCTGACCAAGCCCTCCTGACAGGTTGCTCAACTAATATTAAAGGAGAGTAAAATATACCTTAAAGGACCCATATTGCGCTATTTTCTGATCAATGTTATGTTCACTTGTAAACTTCCCCTTACAGCAGACCGCATCCGTCGTACACTTCCATTAAAGGTTAACAGGCTGATACAGCTAATATGCGCGCAGTGATATGAGTCGAGAGACACAATACACGATCGCTATCTACGCTGCTGGATGTTTCATGGACAACTGTTTGGGATGCAAATATATCACCTTTCGGACAAATGTTTTGTTTTGAGAAGAAAAACAAGCTTTATTTCATGTTCCAGGGAAGTTACCGGACCTACTTACGTGGGCTCTAGAAACGAGCCGAACCGGGATCAGCTGAGACTGTCAGAGGTAAGCCGGTGTCAACACACGGAACTTTTAGAAGGAACCCCATACAGATTAACATAAAAAAAAACAACGCACTATCCCTTTAAAGGTCCCATGGCATGAAATTTTCACTTTCTGAGGTTTTTGAATGTTAATGTGAGCTCCCCTACCCTGTTTAGGCCCCCCCCCATGGTTAAAAGTTGTGAAATGTCTAAACTGAGCATTTGCGATCCTTTTCTGCGTTACAAAAAATCGGAGCTCAAACGGGCGATTTTGAACAAGGCACCTTATTGACGTCAGATCGAAAAAAGAAATGCAAATGCAGTTCCACCCCCGTCTGTCTGTACTCAGCGTCTCTGTAAATCACGCCCAGAGAGTTTGGACTGCGAATGCGCTAGGCAATGCGAAATGCGTTGTTTTATTTGCCTGGAGGCACGTCCGAGTGTTTCTAGGCTCGGAAGTCCTTTATCTGAGCCTCTGGACCTTTGAACAGCAGTGGTTTAATTTTATTTTATGTGGAAATGTGTTTATTTTTCAATGGAACGCTTCCCATCTCTCCCCCCGTGCAAAAACACGGAAATGGATCAGCTGAGAGCTCAGAGCCGAGAGCGGAGAGTTTGGCCACGCCCCCACCCTCTACTATAGGCCAGCTCTTTTCTCCTCATTTGCATTCAAGCAACAACGCCCCATAATAGCCCGTTGAGAGAGAGAAAAAATACTCTTTCTCATCTTATCTCTGTTTCTCATGCACTGAGTGTTGATTTTGAAGAAGGATTCATTTACAGTATTAGGGAACCATTAAGGAGCCATATAAAAGCATCAAGAAGTACCATGTCATGGGATCTTTAAGATAAGATAAGATAAGATATGCCTTTATTAGTCCCTCAGTGGGGAAATTCCAGTGTTGCAACGCACAGATCAAGAACAGCACAAAAAAGTAACGTCCGCCTCTGCGCGTCCTCCGTAACAGCTCCTCCGGCGCACAACTGCGCCGCGCAGCGCACATAGCAACGCACATAGCAACGGTGAAAAAGTTAAAATCCAGAGAAAATAGAGGTTGAAATGGAGCAGATACATCGTGTTTCTGAAGCACTTATCCTTATACACATAATCTTCAAAGTGTGCAAACGAACAAGCAGGTAAGAGCAGAAAAAAAGTTGGAAAATAACGGAGCGCGTTGCAACCAGCTCCGGCTCTCGCCGCGCCGTTATTGACGCTATTTTCTGATCAATGTTATGTTCACTTGTAAACTTCCCCTTACAGCGGACCGCATCCGTCGTACACTTCCGCTAAAGGTTAACAGGCTGATACAGCTAATATGCGCGCAGTGATACGAGTCAAGAGACACAATACGCGATCACTATCTACGAAATCAACCAGTTCATGACATCACAAGAGCATTTTGAGCTTTGGCGATGTAGACAGACTAATAAGGATTAGGTTACTCAAACACATGTGTATGAACAAAACACAACTCTGGGTATGTTTTTGATGAGCTACTAACATTCTAACATGGAAAACTCTAAGGAGTAATACAGGAAAGTTTAACCAGAATCTAGATCTGTTGTTCTGACGGGACCAATTCTCAAGCAACTGTCAATAATCAGAGTACCATAGTTTATAAAGGTAGAACACAACAAATGAGATGTTGAGATGTTCTGTGTGTGCCTGTAGAGCTGCCGACACATAACACGTGTATCCTGTAGGTGTGGCTGCTGTCAGCATACCACCAGGGGGCACTGTCACTATGCTGCTATCTCCTCTAAAGATCCACAGGTCCTTTGTTTGTTGACTGTTGCTGGCTCAGACATCCCATGATGCTTTGCTGCCTGTGCATTTCATATTTGCGATGTGTAGTGTCAGACTTAATCCTTGATTGTCCGGGGGATTGCCCAAAGAATGCGTTGCTCACCTGCTCTGATGTGACATAAGCCGCTCCAAAGCCCGATGCAGATGAGACGGTGCTGCTGCCGTCACACCTCTGAGCAGCCGGCGTATTTACACAACGGGCGTTCATTACTGAGGAGCACAAAAGCAGGTGTCAAAAGCAGACTGTCCTTGTTAGCCCCTCTGCTGCCCCCTATGGCATTTTTGACTTTTTATGGACGATTATATTTGATTCTATACAACTTCTTTAAAACAATACAAACACAAACGCTTGTAAAAATCCAGTATTAGATATATTGTAAACAAGGCCAACACATACAAGTGATGCTGCTCATTCCAAAACTGTTAGGGTCGGAATCATACATTCTCATACTCAGACCCCCCAGGATTTCGTGGGCATTTTTTGTGATTGTTGCGGGCTAAAATGCCTGAATTTGCGGGAGCCTTTCCAAAAAGTTGCGATGAAAGTTGCGGTGCTTTTAAGGTTTTTGTTGCGATTTTGTTGCGGGAGGAAGTGAAAGTTGCGATAAATAGTTGCGATTTTCCCTTTTTGTAATTAAAATTGAGTAATATTTTGAATACTGAGTTATTACTGACAAAGAATAATACAAAGTCACAGAGATCACAGATATGGTCCTAAAACAACCTTACCAACATCGAAAATAAATTACTACTAGGAGGGGAACTGTTTCGCCCGATCTTTTGCTGTTATTTTTGTGGGCAAATGGCGCCGCAGACATGTTTCTTTGCCATTAGAAGCCGTGTCCCAATTCCCAGAGTGCACAGTTCGGAGCGTGGTATGAAGGGCATGTGCGTCATTTCTTTTTTGTCCTATGCTCAGTTAACACACGGTCCGAAGACCGTAGTCGTTTCCATGGAAATCGGGGCGTGGACCAAGCGCGTGAAAATGCACACTTCGCACACTCTCATATATCCCAGCATGCACCACACGCTACTTCTTCTACGGGAGAAAATGGAATCGGCGGATGCTTCACGTAGTTGCGAGACCTGTCGCATTTCGCAGACGGCCATGCGGTCCGCGGAGTGCACTCAGGGCTGAGCAAGTGTGCACCGCCTTGACTGCAGTCTGAGCCCCCTTCAAACCACGCTCCGAACTGGGGACACGGCCGCAGTTTCGTTTCGTCACACGGAAGTAAGGCAGAAGGAAGTTGGTCGACGTGAGTTCAATACGTCGCCGATGACTGGTCAAAATTGGTAAAAATTGCGGGAAAGTTGCGGTGATTGGTCAAAATTGCAACACCGCCCTGAATTCACGGGGATTGGCCTGAAGTTGCGTTGAAGTTGCAAATCGCAACATCGCGAATTCCTGGAGGGTCTGCATAGTGAACAGAGAATGCTTGTTTTTTGAATCTTTTAACTAGAAAGAACAAAAGGTATAAAAGCACTGCTGAGGTTTGAACCAAGCATCTCTTGTTTATTAGACATGCACTTTAAGCCACAGCTCCACCATCAGGTGCTGCATGCATGTGTTTGGAATAGCCAATTTCCCCTCAGTCTTTCATTATGTTACGCGCTTTACAGAAACAGAATTTTGTATTCTGTTTCTTTTTTTTTTTTTTTAAACAGAAAAGAAAGCAGACAGAATTTGTTTTGGCTCAAGGCACATTATAGCGCCTCCTGGAGAGGCATCAATGAGAGCTCTGTGGACAGGATGTGCTCTGGTTGGCTAATGATATGCTTGCCTTTTCCTGTCACCTGTTTCCAGAGTGCACTCAAGTCCTTCTGTCTTCTGTTGGACTCCAGTGATTTTGGGGCACACCCTGACAATGTTATTAAGACCACTCTTATTTTTCCACAACACACTGAACCAGCAGCTAAAAGAAAATGTTAACATGCTTTCAATACATGAGTGGTAGAAATGGCATCACTTTTTCACAGACATCAAAAGAACACAGCTTCCTCAGTTAGTAGTTATTTATTTTTTTATTTATTTTAATGATTGACTCAAATTTCAGAGTCAAATTTCAGGGAATCAAATATGAGCCACAATCTCCACATTTTCATTGTGGATGGTGTTTTTCTTACATCTAAAGTCAATTATCAGCTCTTTTGTTTTCAGAACATTTAATTCCAAAGAGTTTTCATCGCACTATTCTACAAATGTCTCAATAGCCTGGCCATGGCCTGAATGCTGACCCTCCAGGAAGGACAGAAGAGAAGTGTCATCATTAGAGACGTTGACAATAATGTTTTCCTTCCTGTGATGCCCAACAGCTGTATATAAAATAAAGAACAAGAGAGACAAGATGCAACCCTGTGTTTGAAGACCTTCTGCTGGACATGTGACCATTCACCACAACCTGCTGGATTCAATTTAAAGATCCCATGACATGGTACTTCTTGATGCTTTTATATGGTTCCCTAATACTGTAAATGAATCCTTCTTCAAAATCAACACTCAGTGCATGAGAAACAGAGATAAGATGAGAAAGAGTCATAAATATCTCTCTCAAACACTTTATTCTGGGCGTTGTTGCTTGAATGCAAATGAGGAGAAAACAGCTGGCCTATAGTAGAGGGTGGGGGCGTGGCCAAACTCTCCGCTCTCCGCTCTGAGCTCTCAGCTGATCCATTTCCTTGTTTTTGCACGGGGGGAGAGATTTGAAGCGTTCCATTGAAAAATAAACACATTTCCACATAAAATAAAATCAAACCACTGCTGTTCAAAGGTCCAGAGGCTCAGATAAAGGACTTCCGAGCCTAGAAACACTCGGACGTGCCTCCAGGCAAATAAAAAAACGCATTTCGCATTGCCTAGCGCATTTGCGGTCCAAACTCTCTGGGCGTGATTTACAGAGACGCTGAGTACAGACAGACGGGGGTGGAACTGCATTTGCATTTCTTTTTTCGATCTGACGTCAATAAGGTGCCTTGTTCAAAATCGCCCGTTTGAGCTCCGATTTTTTGTAACGCAGAAAAGGATCGCAAATGCTCAGTTTAGACATTTCACAACTTTTAACCATGGGGGGGGCCAAACAGGGTAGGGGAGCTCACATTAACGTTCAAAAACCTCAGAAAGTGAAAATTTCATGCCATGGGACGTTTAAAAACAAAAAAAAACTTTTCAAAGATTTTCATGGCCCAAGTGTGAAATAAAATCTGAGCTTCAAATTTAGTAATTACAAAGAAGTCATAGCCTGTACCTTGAAGTCTATGGTCACGTAGCCTGTAGATATGGTCAGAGTGTATGGTTCTAAATGCATGTGCTGTTAAGAATAATGAATGGAATAAACAGTCCTTCATGGTGTTTTTGCCAGTATCTGCTTAAATGTGTCAATCTGAATGTAATTATAAGATCTATTTCCCTGATCAAACACTTCCTCAAACTCTCTTCACTCTCGCTCCTCTCCACGAGTGTGGCTTTTGTCTCAGCCAGAGCAGAGAGAGCACACCAGGGTCCCACCTGAGCACACACCTGAGCACAGAGAAACAATGCGCTGCCTCTAGTGGCACTTTTATAAATCCTGCGTATGGTGCAAAGGGCATAAGCAGAACACCAGCCATGTTTCTGCCCTGCTCACGTGCACATCCAGTAGATTTGGCACAATTTATGTATATTCTATTTCGTTAGACTCTTAGTATCGTTAATACACATCTTCCATCATTAGCATGCAGGCCGCTGGTCTGTGGTGCTGCTGTCTGACAGGCCTAGATTATCCTGATGCTCACAGTTGATAGTATTGATCTTTGGGGCCATAATCCAGTGCTGTAGCAGGTGCCACGGCTCCATTGTCTTGGAGGGCTAATCCTAGCATTGTGAGCGATTAGTAGTGTCCTGGCTCACTGCACAGTAGTTGAGCTTAAGGGGCCCCACACAGGCACCACTGCTCCATATAAGCAGAGACAGAGGTGTGTCACTAACTGTCAGCCTGATGTCATTAAGATGGGGCACCAGGGGGGCTAGGGCTGGGAACAGTTTTTTTTTTTTTTTTAATGTATTGTTTTACAGATACATACACCTATTTATGAACGTCCAAGATCACATTTTTTTTTAACAATTTTTTTTTTAAAACCTAATCCCTTTCAGAGCTTTTAACCATGTTATAGTTTTGCATCGCCAAATTGAATCATGCATGCTTGAGCTATCTTTACTCCAACTTTATTTTCTTAATTGCTAATAGATGTTGGATTCAGTAGTGCCCCGCAGTCATTTTGGTACATATGAAAAAAAAAAAAAATCTACCATGAGAGTGTGTGTCAGTGGACTTGTTTCTTTTATTACGTCATTTTATAACATAATGACCAACAGGTGTCATATACAGCAAACACAAGCACACTATGTTTTCTTCTTCTCTTCTCTTCTTCTTGGCAAAAGGAGAAATTCAATTTGTCAACTGGACAAAAGTTTATTTGTCAAAAATGTTTCGCAGCTCATCCAAGCTGCTTCTTTAGTTCTGGTCAGACGCTGGTGGACACTGCCTTCTATCTGCCTGAAGGGAGGAGCTAACTACACTTCGTGCACGATGTCAACTGTGCCCACAGGGCGCAAAGCGCTCTCCTCTTTTCAAACATAGTGGCACTCATTGTCAATTACTAGTGCCCGCTGACATGGCACGGCGGCACCGCCCGTGGCCGCGACAGCGGCACAATTGTAATTGTTTTGTGGGCACAATTGACATCGTGCACTTCGTGCACAAAACCAGAGCGAGAAGCACTCTCCTCTTTTCAAACACTCAGTGCCACTCCTATAGTGACACTCATGGCATCCAATAGTACAGACTGGCATTGCCCATTGCCGCGACAGCGGCATAATTGTAATTGTTAACCCCAGTAAACACCAAAAACGTGCACTGGGCAAGTGAGTAATCGATGAGGTTGCGCTCGTCATTGACACTGTACCCCACGGGTGCGTTACTGGATGCGAGCTCTTTCCAATGATATATATAGTATATATATTGTTATTGTTCTGTTTTTTTTTAATTATTATTATTATTATTTTTCTAACCACTTTTTTCAGGTTTTGGGTACTTCCCACTGACGAAAATTCACGCAATTTTGCACAAAATTCAAGAACGGCAAAATAGGAATTTACAAATAATCTGTATTACAAAATTTAACAAAAATGGCTCAACAGCGCCCCCTGGAAAATCAAAATACATTTTGCCTATGGCTATTCCCGAAAAATGAACTTTGTCATAGACAAACGAAATTCGGGTGGTGGATAGGTCATGTCATTCCAAACCAAAAAATATATTACGCCGTTGCTAGGCAACCAACAGGAAGTCAGCCATATTGGACCAAGCAAGTGACCCGGCACCAAAGGCGCATTTTCCTGTCCTCGTATTTTAACAAACTCCTCCTAGGGTTTTTGACCCAGACTCTATCATCTAGACAAGTGGGACATTAAAAGTTATTAAAAGCGTTCTAAAAGAGTGAACGCTACAAATTTTGGGTTCGTTTTTGTGGCTCGCCATCAAACTTCGACGAGTGATAATTCATTCATACTTTGGCCGATTTCACTCAAACTTTAATCATTGGTGGACACCCCGGCCCTAAACACATTGATATAAGAAAATCTAAAATGGACACTATAGCACCACCTAGGGAGATTGCATGGAAGTGCAAAATTTTACTTTGTCATAGACATACAAAATTTGGTACAGACATTTGTGACAGGGTCTCGATAATAAAAAAAAAAAAATCAATTTTTGCCTGGCAAAAACTTTGGCATATCCATCCATCCATCCATCCATTTTCTTCTGCTTATCCAGGGCTGGGTCACAGGGGCAACAGTCTAAGCAGGGTCTTTCTTCACCCCTGACACTTCCTCCAGCGCCTCTGGGGGAACCCCAAGGTATTCCCAGGCCAGCTGGGAGACATAGTCCCTCCAGTGCGTCCTGGCTCCTCCCAGCAAGACATGCCCAGAACACCTCCTGAAGGAGGCGAACAAAGCCCACTCGGATTCCATGTCCCCAGCCTCCCCCGGAATGGTGGTGAGTGTGAGTTGAAAGTCCACCTGACAGAGGGCTCTGTCAGACCAATGTTGCATCTTTTGTGGAGCGGTTGGCCCGGTATGCAAACTGGAATGGGTCCAAGGTGAGGGGGAGGATGGATTTAATGTGTGCCATGACTAGCCTTTCAAAGCACTTAATTATGATGGGGGTCAGTGCAACAGGGCGATAGTCATTGAAAGTGGCTGGAATGGACTTCTTTGGCACAGGAACGATGGTGGTGGTTTTGAAGCAAGAGGGAATGACAGCCAGGCTCAGAGAAGCATTAAAGATGTCTGTGAAGACACCCTTGAGCTCCTCTGCGCAGTCCTTCAACACATGACCAGGGATGTTGTCTGGGCCTGCAGCCTTGTGGGTGTTGATCCTGGAGAGTGTTCTCTCCATGCTGGCTGCAGACACACACAGGGGCTGATCGTGGGGAGATGGTGGAGTTTTCTGTGGCCGGGTGCAAAGAAGCTTTTGAGGTCGTTGAGCAGAGTAATGTTGCTGTCACAGGTCTGTGGCGAGGATTTGTAGTCCATGATGTTCTGGATGCCCTGCCACAGACTCCGTGTGTCCCTGCTGTCTTTAAAATGTCCGGTTATTTTCTTTGTGTATTTGTGTTTAGCTTTCCTGATGCCACGGGACAGGTTGGTTCTCTCTGCCTTCAGATGTGTGACATCCCCGGCTCTGAAGGCACTCTCTCCCCTGGCTCTCAACAGTCCGAGAACCTCCCCCGTCAGCCATGGCTTCTGGTTAGCTCTGGTGGTGATGGTCTTGGAGTGTGTGATGTCATCAGTGCATTTGGTGATGTAGGAAGTCACAATGTGTGGCGGCCTGTTGAACACTTCCTAGTCTTGTGTGCCAAAGCAGTCCCGTAGTGCAGACGAGGCCCCCTGTGGCCACATTTGGATCTGCTTCAGAACCTTTTTGGTGACTCTCACCCGGGGTCTGTATGCTGGTCTGAGCAGAACAGAGATGTCGTCAGAGCGGCCTATGTGGGGGAGGGGGGGAAGACTTGTATGCTCCTTTGTGTGCTGTGTAAACCATGTCCAAAATGTTGTCTCCTTTGGTTGAAAAATCAACATGCTGATGCATTTGTGGAATGGCAATGTCTTAAGGTCTGCATGATTGAAATCACCAGCAATGATAAAAAAATCCATCCGCGTGAGTTGTCTGTTGTTTGCTGATTGAGTTGTATAACTCATAGAGTGCCTCACTTCTATCAGCATTGTTGGGTGTGTGTGTGTGTGTGTGTGTGTGTGGGGGGGGGTTAAACAGCGACTAGTATGATTGTTGTAAACTCCCTCGGGAGATAAAAAGGCCGGCACTTTAGAATCATAAACTCCACCAGCGGTGTACAGTGTCTACATACCACCACAGCGTCCCAACAGTAAGCGTCCCGAAGAAAGATGCATAAAACCCCTTCGTGGGATTTAACTCCGGTGACTTCGCTAGCTCGGTCCGAGCGGTAGCACGTTAGCTCGTCCAGCCGCACAGCTGAGTCCGGGATGTTGTTGTGGAGCCATGTCTCCGTAAAAACAAAAACACAGCACTCCCTCGCGCTGGGGAGATAGTCCATTTTATTGTCCAGAGACTGCACGTTGTTGAGGAGAATAGATGGAATAGCTGGCCAGTGCGGGCTAGCCACTAGCCTAGCTCGGATACCTCCGCGCTTTTCTCTCTTCCTCGAGCACCGCTTGCAGTGGGGCCGGCAGAGTAGTCCAAACTGCTCAATTTTCTCCTCTAATGCAGCGTCCAGGGAGTTGTGTTGGGCAGTTCTGCCGATGTCCAACAGAAACTGCCTACTGTACTTGTTATAAAACACGATCGACGAACAAGACAGACTGGGTGGACAAGACGAAAACGCTGCGCTATTTAGGCCGAGAGGAACCGCTGCGCACATCCGTGCCACCATCTTGGTTACTACAGTAACTACACTTATTAATTGTAAAGATCAGAGGTGATTGCAAATTAAATTACAATTAAATTACTTTTAAATTATACTTATTTTAATACTGTGATTAGGAATACAATTTTTTGTTCTTTTTTGTGTGTGACTATATTAAAAAGGCTTGTTTTTTCCCTGAAAATCTGGCAACACTGCTCCTGACTTCCCCGATCTTTCTATAAGAAGAGTGCAATATTTACAATGTTGAACATGCATAATTGTGTTCTTGCTTGTCCCCTGTGTGGTGATGGATTCCCAGTGCACAAGTCTGATTGGGCCTGTGAGCTGGTGCATCTGGGGCTCCTCTTCACATATGGTAATGTCTTTATCCCATACAGACACACCATGATGGGACGCAGATAGGATCACAGAGCCACTGGAGCATTAGCTGTGTCAGATGAAAATACTACTATAAATATACATGAATACGACACATTTTCGTACACCTGTCACATGGCTCTGCTCTTCTTTCATAATGTGTGAAATTAAGCTGAACCAAAATCCTTCTAGAAAGATTGGATTTTTTGTCTTCTACCTCGTCATGTTTCATATAAATGCTCTTTCTTTTCCCTCCTTTTCCTTCTGTATCAGCTGTCCTCCATCCAATCCTTCAACTTTATCTCCAAACAGCAGCAGAACTATCAGCCTCCTCAGCCTCTCCATCTTCTTTTCTTCACAACCACCACCTCTGCCTTCGCCCTGGGGGAAATGGTTTAAAAATTCAACTTTTCGATTTTTTTTTAAGCTTCTATTTGTATGATTATTCCTTCATCAAAAACATGCCTGAAGAGGTTTCAGATGAGACCTGGGTTTGAATCCTCCCTGAGGGCTCAACGATCCAGTACAACAACCAGTGTGGATTTCTGGGCAAGACCCTTCGCACTACTGCCTACCTCATGAGAGACAATGAAACTCAGACATTGCCCCGGCCAAACAATATTTGCATCAGGTGCAGGGGAACCAGACAACCTTAAGTAAAAATTAACTACTGGAACAAAACGGAAATGGGTGTCATGCAAGAACAAGGTTCTGTTGGAATGCTACTACTACAGTAACCCTAGTCAGAGGAGTTGTATATGAACAGGATGTGGGAGAAATGGTCACTTCGATACCAACAATCCAAGCTTACAGCCAAGCAACTAGTAGCTCAGTGTTCCAACATCCACAAACGGAAAATGCTGTTACAACAAGAGATTAACAAGAAACAACACAAATGCTACAGCAAAGCGGGAGCCAAGACACCAAATCAGAGGGGAGTTAACACTAACTCCCCAGCCTGAGATTGGGTACAAAGCTCCAATAAGTATCACACTGAGCGAGGCAGCGTCTGACCTGAAAGATAAAATCATAGTCCGAATGAATAGTCCAAATAGTGCGTGCCAATGTTTTTGTAGTGATAGATAAGGCCGCAGCTGTCAGCCCTGGACGTGTTTGTGCAGAAGATGCAGTCAAAACAAAGAATCCAGTTGGATCACATGTTTCAGGAGAATTGATTGCGAAAGGGGAATTTAACATAATCGATACATTTTAGAACCCAGGCGAACAGACAATTGGCCAGAACCCTGGTTTCTGCCAGGCCCTCAATTCCTGCAGGACCATGGGAGCCATGACAAACAATACTCACCATGGAAAAGATGGTTAGAGGCTAAAATAAAGGAAATGTGGAGAGCCAACTTTCAGAGGCCCAGAAAGGTGCAATGAAAAATTAAGTACCCAAGAGGTACAGCCAGATGCCCATACGAAGGCCAAACAAAGGCTACAAGCTTTTAGTCAGCCTCCTAAAGAGGTACATGCAAGATAATGAAATCAAACGAATAAACCATCTGTTCACAACACAACCTGCAAAAGTGTACGCTCAATGACAGGGGAATAACACTGCTGCTAAGGGATGGGACTCACCCTGCCTCAAAGGGTACAGTCATCCAACTATCGACCAGCTATTTACTAATAACCTGTCTCTCCACAACATGCCCAAGATAAGCAACAATTCTAAAATTAGCGGACACATGGATCAATATATGAGCACAGTACAGAAGGGCCTTGGCAAAAACATCAGGGGAGGCAAACACAATTCTTGGTTGACTGAACAGTCACCCGTGACTGCAGAACCCATCGGACCAACTTGTGCGCTGCCTGGATTGATTACAGGAAAGCCTATGACTCAATCACTTGGAGTTGTACAATATCAATGTCTGATGTTTTTCCTGGGATCTGCTGCAACCACTCCTCCAGTTTGGAGGTTACAAACTGGTATTTCTTCACATTCTCTTGTTCCTTTTTCCTGATATTCAAGTTCAAGTTCAAATTTATTTCTATAGCACATTTAAAAACAACGTCAGTTGACCAAAGTGCTTCACATGAAGGATAAAAGACAAAAGAACATATACATATATAACACAGTGTAAGGACTATAATAAAAACTATAATAAAAAAACTGACTAACTAGTATTAAAAGCCAGGGAAAAGAGATGAGTTTTTAATCTCGTCTTAAACTGCGTTACAGACTGAGAGGATCTGACAGGAAGAGGAAGGCTGTTCCACAGTTTGGGCGCTGCCACAGAAAAGGCTCTGTCCCCTCTCGTCCTGAGTCTAGTCTTGGGAATGACCAACAGAAGCTGGTCGGCTGATCTCAGGGCTCTGGGTGGAGTGTAGGGCTCCAGTAATTCCCTCAAATAGACTGGACCCAAAGAGTGTAAACATTTAAACACAGTTAATAACACTTTAAATTGCACCCGATAGGGGACAGGGAGCCAGTGCAGGTCACACAGCACAGGTGTGATGTGTTCCCGTCTCTTAGTGCCAGTGAGCAGACGAGCTGCAGCGTTCTGGACGTGTTTCTGGACGAACAAAGCCACAGTGGTGGACATTGCCATACAAATCATGGCAATGTCCACCACTGTGGCTTTGTTCTATGTCTGGTTGGTTCGCCATCACAAACTATTCTGTTTGCTTTGTACCTTCTCCCACTGAGTGAAATCTTTAAAAAACACAATATTCAATATCACTTTTATGCAGATGACTGCCAAATTTACCTGCCACTCAAAAAACGTTCTTCCTGTCCCCTGACACCTCTCCTTGCTTGTCTGAGTGACGTCAAGGCTTGGTTGGCCCACAATTTTTTTAAGTCTTAATGAGGGTAAAACTGAGGTTGTGGTGTTTGGCAAAATTGACCCCCTCCTGGACTTGGGCCCACTTAAACAACAAGTTAAATCTTCTGTTACCAACCTTGGCGTCACTATTGACAATGATTTTAAGCTTGATAAGCACGTGAATGCGGTCGTCAAATCTGTTTTTTATCATTTAGACTTTACACTTTTAGACTTTAGACTTTATTGTCCCCAAGGGGAAATTCATTTTCACGTACACAGAGCCTGTTTGACACACACAGCAACAACACAACAAACACAAAGACATACAATAAGCGTTACAGCACACTCAGCGGGGCCTGTTGTTCAAAAATGTGACGGCTGAAGGGATCAGGCTTCTGCCAAAGCGGGCCCTCCTGCACCTGATCGCCCTTTAAGGCTTTTATCCAAAGTCAAATCCTTTTTATCTTTTAAATCCTTCGAACAAGTCGTGCACGCTTTTATCTCTTCTCGTTTAGACTACTGTAATGCACTTTTCTCTGGCATTAGCCACCATGCACATTCTCGTCTACAGCTAGTCCAAAACTCCGCTGCGTGCCTTTTAACCGGTACCAAAAAACGAGAGCACATAACTCCGATTTTAGCATCTTTGCACTGGCTCCCCGTTCGTTTTAGAGTTGATTTTAAAATTGTATTGTTTGTTTTTAAAGCTTTGAATGGACTGGCCCCGGATTACATCTCGGACCTCATCCAGATTTACACCCCCGCCCGCGCTCTGAGGTCCGAGGGCCAGCTCCAACTCGTGGTTCCTAAGACGAGACTTAAAACCAGAGGAGACAGAGCCTTTTCTGTGGCTGGACCAAAGCTGTGGAACGCTCTGCCTCCTCACATCAAAACAGCTCCCACTGTGGAGTGTTTTAAGTCTCGTCTTAAGACCCACTTTTATTCTCTGGCTTTTAATCCCGCATGAGTTGTGTGGTCCTCTGTGTTTTTATTTAATTTAATTAATTAATTTATTTTATTTTACTTTATTTTATTTTTACTTAGTTTTAGTTTTTAGTTTTACTTTTTACTTTAGTTTTAGTTTTTACTCCATGGTTCTGATTTGATTTAACTGGTTTTATTGTTTTGGGACTAGTGAATCATATACAGTACCTGATGTTTGTTGTGTCGCTCGCTGTAGTTTTTCTGTCTGTACAGCACTTTGGAAACTGTTTATGTTTATGAAATGTGCTATAGAAATAAAGTGGATTTGGATTTGGATCACCATTCTGTCAGTCTGTATCTGGAAGTCCCTCAAGATCCTGGCTCGGTCATTCTCTGCAACCTTTGGAGGTGTTTCCCACCTTGACCTTGGGGTCTCCAGCCCGTACTCTGCACAGATGTTTCTGTACACTATGCCCGCCACTTGGTTGTGTCGCTCCTTGTATGCTTTCCCTGCCAACATCTTACACCCTGCAGTTATGTGCTAGACTGTCTCAGGAGCCTCTTTGACTACATCTTGGGTCTTGTCTGGTGTGGTAGATCTGGGCTTCTATTGCTTGGGTGCTCAAGGCCTGCTCCTGTGCAGCCAGGATGAGGGCCTATGTACTGTCCTTCAGACCAGATCTCTCTAGCCATTGATACCGTAGGATTTCTTGATATCAGCCACTTCAGTTATATTTCGGTGGTACGCCCCATGTAGGGGTTTGTCCTGCCATGATGGTCCCTCCAGCATCTCCTCTGGTCTCCACTGTCTGAGGCATTCCCTGAGCACATCATCTGTCGGGGCCTTGTCCTTGATGTACTTATGGATTTTGGATGTTTCAACCTGGACAGTGGTTCCCACACTCACTAGTCCTTGGCCTCCTTCTTTCCGGCTCGCGTACAGTCTCAGGGTGCTGGATTTGGAATGGAACCCTCCATGCATGATCAGGAGCTTTCATGTCTTAAATTTTGTGGTCTGTATCTCCTCCTTCGGCCAGCTTATGATTCCTGCTGGGTATCTGATCACTGGCAGGGCATAGCTGTTTATTGCCTGTGCCTTGTTCTTGCTATTGAGCTGGCTTCTTCGGACTTGCCTTACTTGTTGCAGGTATTTGGCCATAACCACTTTCTTTGTTGCCTCTTCAAGGTTGCTATTTGCTTGTGGGATACCAAGGTACTTGTAACTGTCCTCAATGTCTGCTATTGTTCCCTCTGGGAGTTAGACCCCCTCTGTGTGGATTACCTTCCCTCTTTTTGTCTCCATCCTACTACATTTCTCTAGCCCGAATGGAATGTCATTCTTGAGAATATATGTATCTGCAGCTAATGACACAGTCAGACACACAGCTCTGTACCCACACATACTGAGACAATTTTATGACCACTTTTCTGGGACATTCGTGGAGCAGTGTAAAGAATAAGTTAGTAATAATACTTTTCTGCAATTTTCTACATAATAAATGTATACTTAAAAACGTTGTATTTTGGGTTTGTGGTCAGCTGCGTGATGCCTGCCGACAGCCAGTCACTGCAGAGATCAGGTCTGCATACAGCCAATCACTGGGCAGATCAGAGCTTGTCAGACAACCGGTTTGTTCTGTATTTATGAGATCAAAATAGCCTTCTGTCCCCAAAGAAACTACCTCCTCCAGCATTTTCAGATGAGCGCGGAAAGAGCATATTAAATCTCAGTATGAAGCTGACATGAGGGGAAGGGGCACCAGTAATCTCCAGAAGAATACGTCAAACATGGCTGCAGGGACAACACCAACTTGTAGAGGGGTGGGTGGTAAGGGAGAGAAGTGGGAGGGGGAGAGAGTTTTGAGGGGGAGTAGAGGGAAAGAGAAGAAGTGATGGGTGGAGGAGAGTCTGCTAGCTGCCATAGAAACATCTGCTCCTCTTCACCTGCTTTATCTTCATTTTCAGATCTCCATGCACAATGTCACACTGTGGGCTTTCGTTTTAATTCTTTAGTTGATTCATTGGGCAGTGATATCTTAGTTAACTAATCATTTTATTTGAGTTATAAGGATTTATATGGGACAATAGCAGAAAGGAGAAGTAATAGTAGATTTGGTATTTTTTGTATTTGATTTTTTTTTTTTTGGTAGTTTTTTGTTTTTTCAAAATTTGTTTCAAAAACTTGTTCAAAAACTTCGTTTTTTTGCAGAATTTCCTAGTTGAGATCATGAAGAACCCACTCCATGTTTCAGATAACAGCATTAGTGATGTTAAAAACATACATTTTTAATTTCAAATTGGCTTGTTTTTCAGAAAGAAACGGGGCATGTATAAATCAACATATTTTGCCACGCTCGCACGCCAGCCAATCCCGTTGCGAGAAGCACCGAAGGGGTTTCCCCTATCAGCTGTGTGAATATGGACACGGCACTGCAGGACAAAAAGAACAGGAAAATTAACTTTTAACTTCTACTTGGACACATGACACGTTCAGGATACCTTTGGGACAGGTTCGGGACACGTCCGTTTCTCCAGAGCTCGTGTACAGAGTGTGATTTAGCTCCGAAACACACGATACGCGTTTACACGTGGAGATATGCGAACTATCCAAAAACACTGCAACACGGGGTGAGTCATATTATTGTCATATTATTTCTGCATCAAGATATTAGGTGAAAGCAGCGACTTGTGTCAACATTAGCCTGTGTGTATGTGTGTGTGTATGTGCGTGTGTGTACAGGACTAAACCAGGACTAAACCAGGACTAAACCAGGACTAAACAGGACTAAAGCAGGACTAAAGAAGGACAAAACCAGGACTAAACCAGGACTAAACCAGGACTAAAACAGGACTAAAACAGGACTAAACCAGGACTGAACCAGGACTGAACCAGGACTGAACCAGGACTAAACCAGGACTAAACCAGGACAAAACAAGGACTAAACCTGGACTAAAACAAGACTAAAACAGGACTAAACCAGGACTGAACCAGGACTGAACCAGGACTAAACCAGGACTAAATCAGGACTGAATCAGGACTGAACCAGGACTAAACCAGGACTAAACCAGGACTAAAACAGGACTGAACCAGGACTAAAACAGGACTAAACCAGGACTAAAGAAGGACTAAACCAGGACTAAAACAGGACTGAACCAGGACTAAACCAGGACTAAACCAGGACTAAACCAGGACTAAAACAGGACTGAACCAGGACTAAACCAGGACTAAACCAGGACTAAAGCAGGACTAAACCAGGACTGAACCAGGACTAAAACAGGACTGAACCAGGACTAAACCAGGACTAAACCAGGACTAAAGCAGGACTAAACCAGGACTGAACCAGGACAAAACCAGGACAAAACCAGGACTAAACCAGGACTAAACCAGGACTGAACGAAGACTAAACCAGGACTAAACCAGGACTGTGTGTGTGTGTGTGTGTGTGTGTGTGCGTGTGTGTGTGTGTGTGTGTGTGTGGTGTCCTATATGATTTTGTATTGTATTAAATTTACAATACAAGTGATTTTTAAATTAACTTTTTATCTTAACTTTTTCACTTAATTTAACTTAATTATTGAATGATTATATGGACTTTTTGTTATAAAAGCATTTCCATTTTAACAAATTAACAAATATAATTCTGCACTAATTCTGACCTGCCCTGAAACTCCACACCACAGAGATTAGGTCAGATACAGTAATTGTTTTCAGAACTTTTTATTTCCCTTTTTAGTCACCCAGTCAATTGATAGCACATGTCCACTCGGGACTTCTTTAGTCGACTAAAGGCCAATTAGTTATGTATGGCATGTTAAGCTAACAGATTTAGAAAATTTTGTGCATTTTTATTTCACTCCACACTCTGCGGTAAGCTATCATTATATAATAATTGTCTTTCTACCAATGGAAGGGGGGATGACAGCATCATCTGCAGTTCAACTTCCTCAGGACAGTAAAAAAAAAAGCCCCCTCAGTTTTACCACTTAAGGCCTGGATATTGGAAAGCGTAATGGTAGGAAGGGGAATCCAAACACTACATGTCTTCCTCTTTTCTTTCTTACAAGCAGCTTCTGTGCTCCAAAGACATCTGTACCTGCTTTGGGTCGAAGCCTCTGATCCAAGAAAACGACTGATGGATCAATAGTTCCCATGTGTGAGTTGTGGAAAAGAAAGAGAAACTCCGACTGTATTGGACACTACAGCCATAGGCACACAGGCCCCAGGCCAGGTACACTGCCCATTATGACCTATTATCCCAATAGGCCCTGTCTCAAATTCTGCACTGCAGAATGTCCTTTTGTGATGTCATTTATTCTGAAAACTATTTCATTTATTCTCCAGCATGAGCATTGAAATTTGCCAAGTTTGGGATATCAGTCCTCCAACCTTTGGGGTGGGGGACCACTTCTCTACCCACTTAGCCCTGTCACCTCTATTTACTTGCATAAACAAGTACAGAGTTAGTTTTAGTCAGCTTCAATGTGAATACATGAGAACATATTCTCCTTAACATAACCACTAAGCCACTGCAGGCCCAAAGGATAAAAGCTTATGTTGTAAGTGTTTCAACCAGCTTTATACTAATATTAGAAAAACAAGGTATTTCAAGTTCAGAAGCCCCATGACGAGAAACACAGCAAGGCCAGTTACGTCGCCCAGATTGCTGAAGGAGTGACGTGGGGCTGTCCTCCTGCGGACCCACCACCTGCAGGAGGATCCACAGGGGGCTGGGGCAGGGAGATTTTGGCAGCAGTTGAAGGCATGGGCCTCGATGACCAGATCTCTGGACAATGGAGACTAGCTCTGGAGACATGGAATGTCACCTCCCTGGGGGACAGGAGCCCGAGCTTGTGTGAGAGGTTGAGCATTACCACTGCTCCTCCACATCGAGAGGAGCCAGCTAAGGTGGCTCGGGCATCTGTTCCGGATGGCTCCTGGACGCCTCCGTCAGGAGGAGCCGGGAGGAGGCCCCGGGGAAGACTTAGGACATGCTGGAGGGACTAAGTCTCTTGGCTGGCCTTGGAACGCCTTAGGGTCCCCCCGGAGGAGCTAGAGGAAGTACATGGGGTGAAGGAAGTCTGAGAGTCCCTGCATAGACTGTTGCTCCCGTGACCCAGCCCCGGATAAGCAGATGAAAATGGATGGATGGACAGATGTATTTCAAGGCCAAGCATACCATTGAACACTTGAAATCATATTGTGAGACTTTTGTATTTTCTTTGCCAAAAGAGCCACATCCCTCCTGTCCTCTGGTCTCACACACTGCTCTCTTGTGGCTGACAGCTCCTGATTTGTAGGCTCCCCGGGGCCCACTGAAGCATAACGCGCTTATGGAATGCTGATTGATTGGAGAGAGGAGTTTGCCGTTTGATTGAATAGTGAGTAATGGTGGCGTGGAGTGCATTCATAACTGGAGCAGGCACACAGCACTCAGTCGGCTAGCCTGTCTCTTTCTCATTCTGCACCGGACCTGGGTCAATGGCTCCGCACCTCAACCAATTTAGCAGCAACCAGAGTCTGCTAAGGGCAATCATATATGGTTTGTTACCTGATTGAAGTTATACTGTGAAGGAATTAGTGAATAGTTTGATTAAAGGGCCCATATTACAATATTTTCTGATCTACGTTGTAATATTGTTTCCTCATCACAAACATGGAGTAGTATGCTTGTGTCTGCTGTATAGCTATAATCTATGACACCTGTGGATCAATATGTAATTTGCGCATTTTAAATTGCACTATTCATCTAAAATGTGCCGCATTAGAAAACTACTGAGTAAGTCGGTAAGTTTGATAGATTTGATAGACCACACTAGCAATGTTTTTGTTTTGTTTTGTTTTCATTTGTACCAAAATTATTATACATAACTCAAATGATACGCGTATGATTGATTATGAAAACAAAATTGGAGAACATAAGTCTGACACAGTGGGCGTGTACTGGTCGCAGTGAAAACAGGGTTAGGGTTAGGGTTAGGGCTAACCCTAACCCGAGATCAAGCAATTTTGCATCTTGAAAATAAGCAATTAAAGATTGCTCAAATATCCACAAATCACTCCAAATACAACAAGAGTGTAAATGATGAAGAAAACAACTATAACATGGTTAAAACCTCTGAAAAGTCAATTTTGCATAATAGGTCAGCTTTAACACACAAACCCTGCACCTTAGGCTGTGTTCTTCTCTCAAACTAAAAACACCCTGTTCCACCTTGTGATGTCATTTGCTAATACAAGAATGAATGAATGAATGCCTTTATTTGTCAATTTTTTCACAGGTACTGGACATGCAAAGGAATCGAAATGGGACCTGTCGCCCCATCCGTACATTACAACATACAACAATATGACATGGGCTGGACCGGAAGACAGGCAGCAAATAGGAAGAAACAATGCAGCATAACATGAGGATAGAGGGAGGAGAAAAAAAAGAGAGAACAGCTCCCAGACCATGCCATAATATAGGACCAGTACCCCCCAAAGAAATAACACCTCCACACATCAGCACATAGTGAAAACACAATATAAACATTAGACTTGACTAGATTTGCCACCAGGGAGGAGAGGGTGTGGAGTTGACCCAACATAGGCAAGCAGCCATCCGAATCCATCAGCCACTTGGGCACTGGATACAACAGACCCGCCACCATGCTGGGGGTATGAAGCTGCAAAGGCTTGGAATGGACAGTCCAGTGGAGCGGGGGGGTGGGGGCTCCTCGCTGCTGTAATCTTCTGGGGGAGTTGATACCAGCCAGCAGTGGCTGGGACCAGTGCTGGCTGGGGAAGGCCAATAAGATAAGATTGGGTTGTTTAGGTTTAGAGCGATCAGCCACATTTCAGTTCCACAGCTACTCCCTTGTCCATATTGGTCTCAGGTTCTGTTCACTACTCAAGCAAAGCTTACAGTCTCTATGAGATGTTACCAGTATTCCCATTCAGAGCCACAGGTCCATCCAATCTGCAATCCATGGCCGTGAGGCTTTCATGGTGTTTTCCAACATGTAGTGCAAGGCCACAAAACCTGCCATCAATCAATCAATCAAACAATATTTATAAAGTGCTTTTCATACAAAATGTAACACAAAGCGCCTTGTACATGCCATAATACAGCTTACGGTCACAGTTTGAGTGCTCCATTTCAATCAATTCGGGCAGCCAAGTGGGGCGTTGAACAGCTGCCTCAGTAATCTGAATTTTCCCAAAAAAAATCAGGGCTCATGCCTAATCTGCAAAAGTCCTGTAATAATGGTTCCAAATAGATAAATGTCTTCTATGTTCTCCATGGAAAGAGCTGCCAGACACATGACGAGCACTTCTCCCACCTGCCTCAAGTGTATCCGGCAGCGAAAGTTCCGGCAGGGCACACGGGTTCCCCCGAACCTGCGCTCCTCATTGAAAAGATGCTACTATGTTTCTTGGCTGGCCTGGGAACGCCTTGGGGTCCCCCCAGAGAAGCTGGAGGAAGTGTCTGGGGTGAAGGAAGCCTGGGAGTCCCTGCTTAGAGTGTTGCCTGGCCCCGGATAAGTGGAAGAAAATGGATGGATGGTGGTGCGAAGAAGATGAAGAGGCTGATGCTTCTGAGACATGCACTTAACGTCTATGTAAGAGAAAACAAGTCCATATTCTCATAGGACATTTTTGTTTAACAAATACATGATGAATAAATCTCAAGGAGTGGAGAGCTTTATGACACAAACAACATGTGGGCATGGTTAGTTCATCAAAGATTATATCCGAGTAGTATTTCCAAACTAGTCATGACTGGTTTTATTTTGTTCATTTGAGTCACTCTTCTCTCTCACCTAGATTCTCTCTCTTTGTTTATCTCAATCTATCTACCTGTTTATTAACTAAAACATGTCGCTAATGCTTGTTTCCCATTTGTGGAGGGTGGCCTGTTGCTTTGTGCTTCCTCCCTGCTCCTCATGATCCTATCTGCCTTCCGCTCCTTTGAACGTCTGATGTAGTTTTTGTTTTGGAGCAGCTTCCTGGCACACTGTATTGCACACTGAAACAAAGCCTGTGTCCTCATCCACAGGTCGATCTCCATCTGAATATGAAAATCCACCAGAGCAGAGAGACACCTTTTGTTCAGACCCAACAGGCTGCAGCTACTTATTATTTCTTTGTGTGGAGGGATAGTACCTGTGGTAAATATTTATCATGGTTTTACATCAGTCAAGAGACAGTTAGTGAAAAGAAGTAAGAAGGAATATATTAGAGGTGATATTACTCTTCTATGGGGTATTAACTGCTAACACATGGCATATTTAGATCACCCTGTTACATTTTATTGCTTTGAAAATGTGATATTTGTTAAAAAGAATTATAAAAAAAAACTAGTGTGTTTCTGTTTCATTTTGCTGTCACAACACAGTCAGCATGCTGCTAATGAAAATACTGCATCAGGTTTGTGCCATAAGCTAACAGTGCCATAACTTTTTATTATTGTACACACTATTCAAGGACATCTGACCATTAACTAAATAGAACAGCAGTGTTTTGAATGGTTTGTTTCTATGGCAACAGTCCACATGTTACATCACTTTAAAGGGATGGAGAATTTAAAATTGAGCTGAAGGTCAGATGCACATGGGTTTTTTTTTTGTTATTTTTAATGTTTATTTAAATGAATGTTATAGTTTCTTTGTGATTACTGAATCCCCATGAAACAAAAACTCATAGGGTAATATTTTTTACCCTATGAGTGGCTAGCACTCACGCTTCACAGCAAGAAGGTTCTGGGTTCGCCCCGGGTCGCCCGGGCCTTTCTGTGTGGAGTTTGCATGTTCTTCCTGTGTCTGGGTGGGTTTCCTCTTTGCACCAGTGCAAGTGTTAACAAGGGGGCATGTCCAGATCGAGCTGTACTTGGCTGCTGGAGTGGGAAGGTACAGGCACATATATGTGACCAACCACAGCAAAACCTGCCACAAGTTGCTCAGACCCAACAGGAGAAAGTCACATCAGAAGTAAAATGTGTGATTTTTGTTTTTTTTGCCAAATGTGCCACTTGAGATCAAAAATTACCATACTGGCGCTACTGGCCGTTCATGTAACGATTAGTGCTCTTTTGTTTTTTCTTCTGCCAATCATCTGTGTTAGAAGCAAATCTTGTCGCTACTTAAAGGAAAAGTAACGTTTTTTTTACAATTTGAGCCTTATTTCGGTAATAAAACAAGTTTTACTCACCCATATCACTTTGGTGTCATATGGAGCATTTCCGGAGATGTTTTAGATTAGCGTTAGGCTAACGCCGTTAGCCTAGCGCAACTTATAGCCATAGCTCGGGGTATTCCCCGAGCATGTAATATGCCCCGTGCGGGCTCCAAATAACACAAACTTTAGCACTTTTCAAATCATAGAAGCTCGATGTCTTTAGTCTACGATTTCGTTTGGTCAAAAGTGGCCTGTAATCCGAGATTTTGACGCCAGACGCCAGTGCGCATGCGCGGAGTGTGCTCTCAGCTCCCGGGACCCAAACATGGAACGCATAGCTGTAAACTATGGATAAATCTTGGATTACAGGCCACTTTTGATTCAAACGAAATCGTAGACTAAAGACATTGGGGAATGCCCCGAGCTATGGCTATAAGTCGCGCTAGGCTAACGGCGTTAGCCTAACGCTAATCTAAAACATCTCCGGAAATGCTCCATATGACACCAAAGTGATATGGGTGAGTAAAACAACTTGTTTTATTACCGAAGTAAGGCTCAAATTGTAAAAAACTTTACTTTTCCTTTAAGCTGCGTGGCTGCATGTAAAGATGTAATGTATTGCGGATGAGCTGAATCGTGGCTGGTTTACTGGACACTGATCTGTCAGCCTCGCACAGAGGAGCTGGATCATAAAATATCAGATGCTTTATCTACAGTAACATTTCAAGAGGATAAGGACAGTGAAAATCCGTAACTTTGACTGTTAATGCTACATAAGAAGGAAGGAGAACTCTCTCCTTGGGACATGTTCATGTAGCCAGAAACTTTCTCCGGAGGTTATGTACAGAATACGATTGTATTCTTTAGCTGCCGAAAGACAGTGGCAGGATATGCAAATAATTGGACATCTCGAAGTAACATTGGAGGTGACCACATCCAGCAGAAAGACCCCCTACCAGCAGAAACTAAGTGTCCCCGAATTACATATTTCACTGGAGGCAATGATGTTTGCAGGAACACATTTCTCTTTCTTATGGGGTGAGTAAAGTGCCTCTAAACTTTGACACTACAGACTTTAGGACATGTTTAAATACTAATTCAGCTTTTGTGTGGTATTATATTATTATATTATTTCTGCATCAAACGGAGATATTTAGATGAAAGCAGGGGGCTTGTTTAATTGTCAACATTAGCATCATATTACATCTTATTCGAATAGATTACCAAAAATATTTAATTTTACTCCATTGTACTGCATAATGCAATATTTTGGACATGAAAAAAGCTGCAGTTTTCCTGTTATACACTGCAGTTTTTTTCATAAGGGTGAGGGAACAGAATACATCCAAAGTCAGGTGACTCAATCTGTGTATTTCTTATTATGTCTATATGACTTTGACTTAACATGTTATCCTGTGTATTATTGAATTACTGAATTATTATATGGGCTTTTTGTTATAAAAGCATTTCCATTTTAAATATCCCATGACATGGTACTTCTTGATGTTTTTATATGGTGCCTTAATGGCTCCCCAACACTGTAAATGAATCCTTCTTCAAAATCACGACTCAGTGCATGAGAAAGCCTCGTGAACACAGTCAGAGTCATAAACATCCCTCTCAAACACTCCATTATGGGCGTTGTTGCTTGAACGCAAATGAGGAGGACAGAGACGGGCCAGTGCAGCGGGTGGGGGCGTGGCCAAACTCTCCGCACTTTCCTCTTTAGCGGTGCGATGTGCACCGGCCCCACTTCCGTGTTTATGAGCGAAGGAAGATATGAGACGATTTCCATTGAAAAATAAACAAATTTCCACAGAAAATAAAATTAAGCCATTGCTGTTTCAGAGGTTCAGAGGCTCAGATAAAGGACATCTGAGCCTGGAAACACTCTCACGTGCCTTCAGGCAAATAAAAAAAAATGCGTAGCTCGTTTGTGGTCCTAATTCTCTGGGCATGATTTCCAGAGACGTGGGTAGACATCCAGAGGGGGGGTGGAACTGCATTTGCATTTTTTCTTGAATGTGACGTCAGAAAGTTCCCTTGTTCAGAATCGCCCGTTTGGGCTGTCTTTTTTTCTAACGCGAAAAAGGATCGCAAATGCTCAGTTTACACATTTCGCAACTTTTAGCCATGGGGGGGTGGGGCCCTAAACAGGGTAGGGGAGTTCACATTAACGTTCAAAAACCTCAGAAAGTGAAAATTTCATGCCATGGGACCTTTAACAAAGTACCTTCTAATTCTGATCTGCCCTGAATGCTAACACCACACCACAGTGATAGTCAGTGATGGGGGGAGGGCTTATCTTAATGTCATGCAAATGAGCACCATTCTGCCTCCCAGCCCTAAAGTGAGACAATCTTGAAAAGGCTTTTTCTCAGCTCATTGTTTTCCGATGTGCAAGCTTTCAAATGGCCACAAATCCATGTGTAAGGCATTATTGGAAAGCTTACAATTTACAATTTCAGAATCTGTGAATAACTCAAAACACATCTGGGACGACTTGTGACTGGTTTTGCCACGGTCGGTCACATATGATGATCACATGTGATGATGGCATCTGAACCAATCTGTGACCGCTGTGGTATTTAAAATAACTGCCGGTGTGGTCTGCAGTCTTTGCCATATTACCAGGCAGCAAAGAGGGGGGTGAGAACGAAATAGAAAAAAATATATGGGTAATAAAACAGCTCCGGAGCCCCACGAGGTAAGTATGCACGAGTAGAGGCACCAGGATTATAGAATTTTGGATGGGCCATCACAGAACTGCCTGTTCAGGGCAGCAGTAGCTCAGTTGGTAGAGCATTTGTCTACTGATTCAGGGGTTGGCTTGCTCTTGATGGGTTTGCCGTGTGTGATCCCAACTCCCAGATGGAGCTCACCCCCTGTGGAAGGATTCATGGGGGGCTGGTTCATTGTGTTCTGCTTGGACTGCTGCCCCCGTGACCCAGAAATGGAAAAGTGGAAGAAAATGGATGGATGGCATCACAGAACTGGCTGGGCTTGATTGTTTTTTAGTGAACTAGTTTGATATTTATTTTAAAGGGATAGTGCGTTGTTGTTTTTTTTATGTTAATCTGTATGGGTTTCCTTCTAAAAGTTACGTGTGTTGACACCGGCTTACCTCTGACAGTCTCAGCTGATCCCGGTTCCGCTCGCTTTCTGAGCCCAGGTAGGGAGGTCCGGTAGCTTCTCTGGAACATGAAATAAAGCTTGTTTTTCTTCTCAAAACAAAACATTTGTCCGAAAGGTGATATATTTGCGTCCCAAACAGTTGTCAACGAAACATCCAGCAGCAAACTATTGTGTCTGCCGACTCGTATTACTGCGCTCACGTTAGCGTATCAGCCTGTTCACTTGTAAACTTCCCCTTGCGGCGGACCGCATCTGCCGTGCACTTCCGCTAAAGGTGAACAAGCTAATACGCTAACGTTAGCGTAGTGATATGAGTCGGCAGACACAATACACAATCGCTAAGTTCGCTGCTGGATGTTTCGTTGACAACTGTTTGGGACGCAAATATATAACCTTTCGGACAAATGTTTTGTTTTGAGAAGAAAAACAAGCTTCATTTCATGTTCCAGAGAAGCTACCGGACCTCCCTACCTGGGCTCCATAAAGCGAGCGGAACTGGGATCAGCTGAGAGTGTCAGAGGTAAGCCGGTGTCAACACATGTAACTTTTAGAAGAAAACCCATACAGATTAACATTTAAAAAAACGCACTATCCCTTTAACGATTGTGGCAATTCACTGAACATCTTCAGTCTGCTCCACTCCACCTGATATTCAGGCACGGCACACCTCTTGTTTGGAGCTCCATGACCCACACTTGCACTATGGCAAAAACCAGAGGCAGGATACGACCCATGGACATTTTATATGAACTTTAGTTCATATAAAATGTCTTTTTTTGGTAGACTTTCCCCCTTTTTGATGAGAAAACAACATTTTAACATAGATCACAAAATAGATCACAAAATATGGTCCCTTTAAAATACAATTCTACCAATACTACGTCCATTACCCAGACTATAAACAGTACTGCTGCAGGAATACCAAGACTGCTACTGCTTTACCAATATTCCTACTACTACAGAAACTACTACTACAACTACAACTATGGAGGCATTAGTTGTAATAGTATTTGTAGCAGTGTTTGTAAAATTAGTATTTGTAGTAGTAATAATAATAATAATAATGCCTTGTACCCCTCAAAGTGCTCCGATGTAGTCATTATTCCACGCTCCACACTCGGTGGTGATAAATACTATTGTAGTCATAGCTGCCCTGGGACAGAATGATGGAAGTGAAGCTGAAAATCTATGCCAACTGTGCCCCTCTGACCATCACTCATGCACACACCACTTTCATACTTGCCCAAGGACACAACAACAGAACTTGGTCTGTGCGGGAATCGATCCTCTGGCCTTTGGGTTGGAGGATCACTGCTCTAACCACTGTTGTCGTAGTAATAATTTTTATGATAAAGGAGAAATTCAATTTGTCAACTGGACAAAGTTTGTTTGGTCGAAAACGTTTCGCTGCTCATCCGAGAGGCTTCGTCAGCTCTTCGTCACCAGAGCTGACGAAGCCTCTCGGATGAGCGGCAAAACGTTTTCGATCATGGATTCTACCTGGACGACTGAGGGACTCTTCACGCATAATAATTTTTATGTTATTATATTTATTGTAGGAGTACTATTTGTCTAACTAGTTGTAATAGTACTGGTAGTTTTAGCAATAGTGTTTGGAGCAGTAAAAAAGTGTCCTTTCCCAGACCGTGGTAGTGGTAGTACTGGAGGTGGCAGTAGTAGTCTTGATAATACAGATATAAGCAGCTCTCGAGGTCAAAATCGCTGTTTGCTGTCTGCAGTTATTAAGTGGCAAAACTCTGCTCTGGTCTCAGATAATTATGAAAAGCTTCTAAACTCATCACAGTGAATATTAAGGATGTACCTAAGGTAAATGAGGAATAACTTTGGACAACTGCAAATGTCTCAAATGAGCTTGTTCTGCTTTTCAAAATCAGGCCTATAATGCTCACTAAAACTTCACTTCTCCAGGAGTCATTGCGTGATGTCAGTATTGCAGCATTGTGAGCAGAACTGAAAAATGCCCCCACTCCCACCACAGACCCCCACCACAGAGGCTGTGTTTGGCCTAGGTCCGGCTGATGTAAACCCAGGCTGGAAACCCTCAGCACATCTCTATATTCACATCCATTCAGAGTCATTCAGAATGCTCCAGATCAGCCACTCACACAGACTCTTGCTGCCTCACCTCTCAAACATGCACACACACATAGGCCTGATGTGATAAGCTGGTTTCACTCCACACTACCAACTAGGGGTGGGCGGTATAATCGGTATAAACGGTATGCGGTATAAATTTGGCCAACGGTAGAGATTTGGGTTATACCTTCCTATCGCGATAGTTCATTGCGTCACCACAACAAGGAAGGAGGAAAAATCGCTGCGAGCAGTGAACACATGGAGGAGGAGGAGCTTGTGAAAAAGACCGGCTCAACTTCTGTAATCTGGTCATGGTTTGGATACAAGGTGTATCCGACACCTTGTTCACTGAACAGGAAATTGGAAAACAATCTGCAGAATATGCTGGGCGACAGTGATCGCAAAACATGGCAACACAAGCAATCTGTTCTAAAAGCTAAACACGTTATCGAGTACGAAGAAAGCCAACGAATACGTGGTGACACTCAAAAGCCAAGCCAGTCTTCAAGTGGGAGGAAAAAAGTTGGCACTACACACCACCAGGCATTTTCAAAAGGCGTAGCTTATGATAAAAAAGCCAGCGGTGGATTGACATAACGAAGTCCATTGCAATATTCTTGTGTAACGACACGGCGCCTTTCCAAACCGTAGAGAGAAGCGGCTTTTTACTAAGCATGGTGAAGACGCTGGATCAACGGTACGTGGTACCAAACCGCAAATATTTTAGCCAGGTGGAAGTGCCCAGACTGCATGACGAGGTCTGCAATCAAGTGGGAAAAGAGCTTCGTGACATAAAACACTATGCAACCACCATGGACTTGTGGTCGAGTCGCACTATGGACCCGTATATCAGCCTGACAATCCACTTTATTGACGACGACTGGAAGTTGTGCGGCAAATGCCTGTGTACGGCCCATTTCAACAGTACATGTGTACTGCAAACATCGTATTTCCCTGACGACCATACAGGGGAGATGATTGCCCAGGGACTCAGGGAAGCGCTCCAGTCATGGGAACTTGACGAAGAGTTGCAGGTATGCATCACCACTGACACCGGCGCCAATGTTAAAGCAGTTTCATTTTCGATTTACATTGCCTTGTTCAAATTTTATACTGCTTGAAAGTGAAGTAACTTGTTTTATGTTTTTTACAATTACAGTTTTGCACAATACATTTTCTTGTAGTAATATTCTTGACTTTTATGTTATTTAATAGTTTAAAAAACAGCTTCCTGCTTGAATGCTTTTTCCATGTGCTCTGGTGACCATTAAGAAGCTGTTAATACTGTTCCATACCAAAGTATACCGTGATATATACCGTCTACCGTCTATGGTTCAAATTATACCGTGATATAAATTTTAGGCTATATCGCCCACCCCTACTACCAACAGTGCACTGGAACTTCTCTGGTGAAGGGTCTGTTGGGAAGTAACTGAGTACATACAGTATACCGAAAATACATATTCTGAGTATACTGTGCTGCCTTCCTCAGAAGTGTCATGTGATGTAACAGGACTGTGTCCGCACAGCTGCTCTCTGGACCTGTGACCTGGGCCTTGTCCCAGTCCATCAGCTAGCATATTAACACACACCTCCTGTTATGGGGCATGACACATTTCACTGAAATACATGGGAAAAATCAGGTAGAGGAACTTTACATCGTAGAGTAGAATGAAAATAAGCTTATGCAAATTCAAATATGATATTTCATCAGATCATGTTTAATGATAATACTGAATATCACTAGCACAATAAACCTAAAGCCTGATAATTCCACAAGTCAGGTGTGTGGGTAGTACTCATTTACATTTACTGGAGTAACTTTTTAAAGAAATTGTACTTTTCCAGTAGTATACTTTTACTCACACTTTTTTTGCAGTAGCAGTAGACTTAGACTTAGACAAACTTTATTGATCCACAAGGGAAATTGTTTTAGGTACGGTGGCTCACTCATCAAATATAATATGCAATATATGATATATAACAGAGGGTGAAAGAAAAAAAAGAAAAATAGATGGAATAGCAACCAAAGAGCAATAGACCTGTGTCAGATGAGACACAATTACCGGTATATACATAAGATAATGATAATAAAATATATATGTACAAATCAGAGGTGTATTATCTGTCACATAAGGTGAGTTGTTGTACAGTTGTAGGGAGTATTATCTGTTACATAAGGTGAGTTGTACAGTTGTATGGAGTATGGTATGAATGTCGTTCTGTATCTCTCACTGTTTGAGTGGAGCTGCAGGAGCCTGTTGGAGAATGAGCTCCTCTGTCCCTCTATGGTCTGGTGCAGTGGGTGAGCAGGAGTGTCCATGATGGAGAGCAGTTTGCCCAGTGTCCTCCTGTCCCTCACTGTGACAAATGTCTCCAGCTCACAGCCGATCACGTGACCAGCTTTGCGGATCAATTTGTCAATCTGTCCGATGTCTCTTTTACTGGTGCTGCTCCCCCAGCAGACTGCAGCAAAGTCCAGGGTGCTGGCCTCCACAGACTGGTAGAAGATCTCTAGTAACTTACTGCACACATTGAAAGATCTGAGCTTCCTCAGGTGGTAGAGTCTGCTCATGCTCTTCTTGTACACAGCATTACAGTTGTCTCTCCAGTCCAGCCTGTTGTTCACATGAACGCCCCCAGGTAGCAGTCCACGATCTCCACCACATGAACCTTGATGGGCTCCACAGGTGACCTCATCCTCCTGAAGTCAATCACCAGTTCCTTGGTCTTGTCTAAGTTCAGGAGCAGATGGTTTGCCTGGGACCACTCCACAAAATTTGCAATCTGTGTCATGTACTCCATCTCCTGTCCATCCCTGATACACCCAACCACCGCAGAGTCATCAGAGAACTTCTGCAGATGGCAGGACCCTGAGCTGTACTGGAAATCAGAGGTGTACAGAGTGAACAGGAACGGAGACAGGACTGTACCCTGGGGTATCCTACAATACCGACCACAGTATCAGACAGGGTGGTCCCCAGTCGCACGTACTGAGGCCTGCCTGACAGGTAGTCAGCAATCCAGGAGACAATGGAGGAGCTGACACTCATCCTGAGACGTTTCTCACCCATCAGAGAGGGCTGAATTGCGTTAAAGGTGCTGGAGAAATCAAAGAACAATATCCTCACAGAGCCATTAACACTATCCAGGTGAGAGTGAGCCCGCTGCAGAAGATAGATTACAGGGTCCTCCACACTGATGTGAGCCGGATATGCAAATTGGAGAGGGCCCGAGCTGAGCAAGAACAAGTCTCTCAAACACTTTCATGACAGAAAATGTCAGCGCAACTGGTCTGAAGTCATTGAGTCCAGATGGGACAGGCTTCTTGGGCACTCGCACAATGCAGGAGCTTCCATAGCACTGGTACCCTTTCAAGCTTCAGACTCAGTGCGAAGAGAAAGTGCAGGACCCCAGTGAGCTGTGCTGCACAAGTTCTTAGCACACAGGGTTGATTTTGTCTGGTTCTGGAGACTTGGTCTTGCACACTTTCTCAAGCTGCCTCCTCACCGGACCAGGTGACAAGGACATAGAGCTGGGTCTCTCCGTGGGGGTGGGGGCAGATGTGGGAGCAGAGGAGATGGGCTGATGAGTACTCTTGAGATTTTTGTTGTTGTTTTTTTAAGTTGTGCTTCCTCTTCCCACTGTGTGTAAGGCTACAAATGAGAAATGACAGCTTTATGTTGACAATATGAAATGATTTGAACATGTGTGTTTCTCCTTCCAATATGATTTAGTCTGTCTCATTTTTATGTCTGTCCTTCGAAAATAACTGAACAAAAAATGTAAAAACTATCAAATGACATTAAGTTATGTCCCAACAGATACCGTTTAGCATTACTCTTTCTTGAGTTGTACTTTTCCCAAATACTTTTTATTCTTAATTAAGTAATACCTTGAACTTTGTACTTCTACTTAAGTAATATTATTTTGAAGTAAGGTAACTCTTACTTAATTACAATTTTTGACTACTCAACCCACACTAATAATTCTCGTGACAGGCACCAGAGCCCAGACCCAAACAGGTCTGAGTACTCTGTGGTGGAGACGAGGTGTGGTCAGAGGATTGGATTTCACATTAGACAAAGCAGAACGTCCATTTACCCTTCTGATCAATATGAGCAGACTGTGAGCTCTTCCACCTGCAGTGGACAGTGCTCATGGACATGAGACACAAGGAAGTGTCTGAGTCCTGCTGGAGGTGAGACGGAGACTGCTGACCAGACTCTATCTCTCTATAAGAAACACAGAGATAACATCAGTGTGCACCTGCCAGGCAAGTGTGTCACATGTTTAGTCATAGTTAGTCATAGTTTGCTTTAATGTCGAAACCATATGTACATGACACATAGTGAATCGAAATTTCGTTTCCCCACTAACCAGGCAGGACAGTGATAGAGCGGCTAGGGGAGGGGCCACGCGCATGTGTGCGCCGCCGACTCGGAGTGGAAAAAGACGCAATTACTATCAATAACAATTATTCACAACATGTTATGACAGAAAAACAATTGAACAGGTAACATACGGTGTTTTTTTCTTTGGCGACAGATGGAAGGGTGGGGCAAGGGAGCAGATCAGAAATCAATGAAATTGATTGAAAACTAAAGTAGAGGCAGACATTTCTAAATAGACAAGGCAACATGTTTACATAATACATGTCAGTGTGTCCGAGATTAGTGTGCCAATGTTTTTGTAGAGTGCCGTGATAAGCCACATTTGTGACCTTGGGAGTGTCCAAGGAAGCCAAGTCAAAACAGAACCCTAGTTCTGCCAGACCCCCATCTTCAGGGCTCTCAAGTTTTGAGCGGGGTCGTGCGTGAGACAACAATTTTTCCCGAGGAGCGGGGGGGTCGTGCTCTGAGTGCCTTTAAACAAATAAAACATTCTATTATTTTTACATACATGAAAAGTCCATGAGGAACTTTAATAAATGTGTCAATTTAAACAGGAAATATCCATTATTGGCTACAGCTGTAGGCCAAATATCGGATACCTGTTGATTACAAAAATTCATCTACATAGAATACCAAGACTAAGCCAGGACTAAACCAAGACTAAACCAGGACTAAACCAAGACTAAACCAGGACTAAACCAAACCAAGACTAAACCAGGACTAGACCAAGACTAAACCAGGACTAAACAAGGACTAAACCAGGACTAAACCAGGACTAAACCAAACCAAGACTAAACCAGGACTAGACCAAGACTAAACCAGGACTAAACAAGGACTAAACCAAGACTAAACCAGGACTAGACCAAGACTAAACCAGGACTAAACAAGGACTAAACCAAGACTAAACCAGGACTAGACAAAGACTAAACCAGGACTAAACCAAACCAAGACTAAACCAGGACTAGACCAAGACTAAACCAGGACTAAACAAGGACTAAACCAGGACTAGATCAGGACCAAACCAGGACCAGTCCGGGGAGTGACTCACCTGTTCGGAGCTGCAGGTCGCTCCGTGTGTCCGCAGCACAGCCGGTACAGTACACCGGGCTCCGAGCGCCTTTCCCGGCTCACCATGGGCTGAGGGTCCGCTGACAGACCGGGGGAGAGGAGGAGACAGCGGGGGAGACAGAGGAGGAGACACAGGGACACCCGCTAATCGAATTGCGTGTGTCACACTCTCAATGCGTGAGACTTGAGAGCCCTGCCCATCTTCATGTCACCCTGCAGAGTCGCTAAAGACCTCGACAGTTCCTCTTGGTGCACAGACTGTGCTGCGTTGTTTCTACACAGTTCTGTCAGCATGTTTGTGATGGTATCCAAACGTTGAGATGTTTCCTTCAGTTGGAACCCTTCTAAATGGTCCTCAACCTGTACCACTTTCTGATGTAATCCTTTCACAAGATCCACAATGGCTCCGCTGTGGTGCAAAATGACCACAGACAGCTTGGGGGATTCCTTACACGCTGCCAGCTAGCAAATTTTGTGATAGATCATGGACAATCCCAGACCAATCAATAGATGTCCAGTTATCAGAAATCCGAATAAGTAAATGTCCTCCATGTCCTCCAGGTCCATAGGTGCTAGGCACACGACTTGCCACTTATAATAAGAGTCCATTAAATATCCAGCAGCAAAAGTACCATCGGGACACCCCACTTCCCCTGGAGCGGTACTCCTCCGTGAAAAAGGTGTGTCAATTGTGCTGAGGGTCCAGCTTATCACATCCATAATTTAGAATTTGGAAAATCTGTTCCAAAAAGGAGAAAAACAATGAAAACCAGAGAAGGCACGCACACAACAGAGCAGTGAGATAAGCGAGGAAGAGAAACACGTCTGCACTCTCTTGCAGCTAGAACAGCTGAGCTATGACTTTCTAGATACAAGTCTAGAAAATAGATACATTATAGATTAGAAAATAGATGCCAACTTATAAGAGCTTGTAACCTGTTATCTTAGTTTGACTCTCTGAAGTTGTAATAAGAGTGATTCGTGCATGTTTGAGTAATCATTATTCTGTTTTCACCTCCACCAGTACACACCCACTGTGATGTACGCACTTCCTTCTCCAGTTTTATTTTCGTAGGATTCAGCATTGTGTACTCTTTTTGGCACAAATGAAGGTGTAATCACAATCCCATTTTTCTAACCCAGAAATAAGTAAGTTTAGATCAATATACTCCAAATTATGACATAATAATCCACAAGTGTCATAGATTATAACTATATAGCAGACACAAACACACACTTAAATACTTAGATGTCCTGTATGACCTGTAAGTATACAGTGGGACATTTCTGATAGAAAATGTGTTGATTCCACTTTGTGCTGAGCAGAGTTGTGGTGTCATTAGTCTCAGTGTGAGCTGACGTGTGCAGCAGATTTACAGCAGAGGTGACACTCTGAGAGCAGATCCACCTGCACAGGCCACCATAGAGCACATGCTCTCATTATAGATAACACTCAACTAACTCTCTCTCTCTCTCTCTCTCTCTCTCTCTCTGTGTGTGTGGGTGGATATTTATCACACTGTGGGGACTAAAATCCTGTGCCTGACTGAATGACCTCCAGCAGGCCACTGGTGTTAATGTCTCTGCCCAAACAATCACAAACAGACTTCATGAGGGTGGATTCAGGAAGCCACATCCTGTAGTGGGCCCTGTGCTCACCGCCTTGCACCACTGAGCTCGATTGGCATTTGCTAGACAGCACCAGAATTGGCTACTCCACCACTGGTGCCCTAGGCTTTTCAGAGAAGAGAGCAGGTTCATCCCGAGCACCTGTGATAAAGGCATATCCATGGAGGGACCCACAGACCTCTACTGGCTAGAAAACTGCAGTCTGACTGCCATTAGGTATTGGGATGAAATCCTTTGTGAGACCCTATACTGGTGCAGTAGGTCCTGGGTTTCTCCTGTGCACAACAATGCCTGGCCTCATGTGACAAGAGTCTGTAGGCAGTACCTGGAGGATGAAGGGATTGATACAACTGAATGGCCATAACGATCATCTGACTAAAACCTGATAGAACACCTCTGGACATTATGTTATTATTCCATTAAAAAAGTGTCATCCTTTTGTTCCTAAGACATAACCCTGTCCATATTTGTATATATATTGAAGAATATAAGTTTTTAAATGTTATAATACTCTAGTTTAGTAGTTTATAATTTAGTGTTAGATGAGTGTAAACAATTTAGATTCTTTACCCACACGATTAGACAATCACTTACTGATACAGTGGGATATCACACGGAGTCAGATGCATAGGAAATGTCATGGGTATTGTGGGGTATTATGAGGCCCGGGGGGAGGCATAATAAAGGAGCAGTGTGATTCTTTGTGCAGGCACCACAGGAAAACATCAGCTGAGGTTCACATGCGGAGGAGGTGGAAAGTCATGAGGGCCCAACGTCTGGGGCAGCATATCATAATGTTCTTTAAATTATTTGGAGCAGTGTAATTTTGAGCATTAAAATACATGCCTATGACAACTTTCAGGCAAAGCAATAATATCTCTCTGGAAACAAGCTTATGGCAGACCTCCTACCAGAAAAGTTACATAGTACATCGTTAAGGTCAGGACCACTCTCCAGGAAATGAATGGAAGTCAATGTACTGTCCATAAGAAGCATGGTAACCCAACGTGTGTGTGTGTGTGTGTGTGTGTGTGTGTGTGTGTGTGTGTGTGTGTGTGTGTGTGTGTGTGTGTGTAGTATGTGACGCTTAAACCAAACCAGCCACATGTCGGGCCGGGCGAATACGAGAAAATAGGATTAGAAGCTTTTTTTTTATTTTATTTTTTTATTTGTGATTTTCGGGTTTTTTTGCAAAATGTGCTAGTTGAAATCATGAAGAAGCCACTCCATGTTTCAGATAACAGCATTGGTTGCTTTTAAACCATACATTTTGTCTTTGAAATTTGCAAATTTTTCTGAAAGAAGCGGGGCGTGTGTAAATGACCATAACTGCGCTCGTGGCCATTCACGTGACGATTAGCGCTCTTTTGTTTTTGCCTGTTCACCTATCAGCTGTGAGCAGCTTGTGAATATTTACGCTGCATTTGAAGAGGATAAGGACAGTGAAATTGAGAAAATCCGTAACTTTGACTGTAAATGCTACGATGCTACGGAAGGAAACGTGTGTGTATGTGTGTGTACAGGACTCAACCAGGACTAAACCAAGGACTAAACCAAGGACTAAACCAAGGACTAAACCAGGACTCAACCAGGACTCAACCAGGACTAAACCAAGGACTAAACCAAGGACTAAACCAGGACTCAACCAGGACTCAACCAGGACTAAACCAAGGACTAAAATAGGACTAAACCAGGACTAAACCAGGATTAAACCAGGACTAAAATAGGACTAAACCAGGACTAAACCAGGATTAAACCAAGGACTAAAATAGGACTAAACCAGGACTAAACCAGGACTAAACCAAGGACTAAAATAGGATTAAACCAGGACTAAACCAGGACTAAACCAAGGACTAAAATAGGACTAAACCAGGACTAAACCAGGACTAAAACACGACTAAACCAGAACTAAACTAGTAACAGTACCTTCTAAACATGGTGATGTGCAGGGGGAAGGCTTAGTTCAGGGGTGCCAGGGTGAAACTGGTCAGGGGGCCGCATGGTTTTCAAGTGGGACCTCAGGGGGCCAAATTACCGGTGCACTTTTGGCCCGACAGGACCAAACACTAAACAAATAGACATGCTATTTGATATCATTTATGAATGATATTTATGAAAAATGAATTGCAATACAATAGCCTCACAATGAGGCATACAATTACATGGCAGCCAAAAGAAATGTACCCTCTGTAAATGTTGTATCAACCTCTGCATGCAAGTAACCTACATCTATAAATGATTAAAAAACAACAAAATGGACCTAGGTAACATAAATAACGCAAGTAAACTGTTAATTACTTTGATTAGATTTATTGACAACTTGCACATAAATCCATGTCAATGCATAGGCCTAATTAGGCCAATAAAAAAGATGGCCAGGCTAAGTAGGCCTAAATAAGTCAAAAGAAAGTGCCAAGGTTAAGTACTCAGAACAGAAGTCAAAAGGTTAAGTACTCCACCAACAGGCCAAGTAACTAAATATCCAGTAGAAATTACGTTTTTAAAAAATAACTTAACAATACAGCAAATGGCACATTAACTTTGTCAGTCAGCTCCTACAGACATTTCCAAACACCCATCCCTTAGAACTGGAAAAGATATAAAAATTAAAACGAACCTTCATATGTATCTCGGCATTTCGAGAAAGCTGCTTGCTGTTTTTGGAGGGATGAGGCTAGCTCGTTTAGCTTTTGTGTTCGACGTTGCCCTGTGTATTCGTTGTACTTCTCCTGGTGGGTCTCGTAATGCCGTTTGATGTTGTACTCTTTTGGCACAGCCACTTGTTGCGAACAAATTAAACATACTGGTTTGCCCCCTACTTCCCAAAAGAAATACTTCTCCTTCCATCTCTCCTTAAAGACGCGACATTCAAAATCAACCTTTCGCTTTTTAGATAGCATCCTGACTGATAGCGAGAGGCTCGTCCCTGCACGCGCTCAGCGCTCAGTGTGCTCAGCACGCGCTCCCGCTCCTGCCTGCAACGGAGACGGGCAGGAGCGGGAGCACGCAGGTAGCAGAACTGTTGGATTCCATGGACATTGAATACAAAATAATATTATGCTTATTACACATTAGTTATACATTAGATCTAAATTTGTTGGTATCTGATCATCTTATTATTATAAAAAAAAAAAAAAAAAAACATGAACATGAACTACTAGTTGTGACCGGGCCGGATGTGATGTCCAATCGGGCCGTATCCGGCCCCCGGGCCGTTACCATGGCATCACTGGCTTAGTTTAATGTCATGCAAATGAGCTCTGAAGGCCTGGATTTAGAGAACTTCACGAGCTGTTTTCAGGGCTTTCTAAACTCTGGTGTGCATGCTTTCAAATGGTCACAAATTCTTCAGATGTTCTCAGATTTCCATGTGTAAGGCATCTTTGGAAAGCTTAAAATCTACGCTTTAAGAATCTGTAAATATCTCAAAACGCCTCCGGGACGACTTGTGGTGGGCACATATGAGTAAAAGTTGCCATCAGAGTGTTTTTGGACGAGGTGAGCAGCCAAGTGGTGAGGGGTGAGTGCTTCTCTTCTCTGGATCCAGCTGCTGTGGGTGAGGGTGGGAGGGGGTGAGGAGGGGAGAACTGACCAGAGGTGGAAAGTAACAAAGTAAAGCAAGTGCTTTTTTTGTTCTTCTTCTTCTTTTTTGCTTGAGTATCTGTACTTTTACTGAAGTAGGAAAATTGAGTACTTCTTCCACCACTGCAACTGACAGCAACTTAACAGACGGGATGACTGTTTTACTGTCTGCTCCATCTACCCTCTTCTGCTCTTACCTGTCCAGCCAGAACCGCATGCTTTGACAAACAAGACGAGTGTGTTTGGAACTGTATTCTGTCTCCCCGATTTCAGAGGGTGTGATTGAAAGGCGGATTAACCAATCAGAGAAGCAGGGCCTGTTCAGGTCTAAACATGGCAGTATAAGAGTAAAAATAAATAAATAATAAAATAAACAGAAGACTCAACAATCAATTACATCAAAACACCAAGCTGTTATGTATCTGTGATGAAAGAAGTTCTATATTTTGCTCTGAACGATGTGAGAATTTTGGAGATGTCTTCTGCATTTGAGAGACATGTGGTACAAATGTGACCCACCACAGCAAAACCCGCCTCATGTCTTGATTTGTGAAAACGAGAAAATCGCATAACAAGCAGGTTTTTTTTCAAAATTTGTGATTTTCATTCAGGTGACATTAGCGCTCTTTTGTTTTCTTTTTCCGCTTATCAGCTGTGAGCAGCTCGTGAGTATTTCAACAGGATAAGGACGGTGAAAATGGAGAAAATCCATAACTTGGACTGTAAATGCTGCGAAAAGAAGGAAGAGAGAAGTAAGGAGAAGTCTCTCCTCGGGACACGGGACACATTCGGGACCCGTCCGTTTCTCCGGAGCTCATGTACAGAATACGATCGGATACTTAGCTGCCGAAAGACCGAGGATACGCGGATAATCTTATGGGGTGAGTAAAATGCCTCTAAACTACAGACTTTAGGACATGTTTAAATACTTCAGCTTTCGTGTTGTCATATTATTTCTGCATCAAAGGGAGATATGTGTGTGCGTGTGTGTGTCCAGAGTGTGTGTACGTGTGTGTGTGTGTGCGCGTGTGTGTAGTGTCCTATACTATATTTTGTATTGTATTAAATTGACAATACAGGTGATTTTGACTTAAAGGGATAGTGCGTTATTTTATTTTTTTTATGTGAATCTATATAACGTCCCCTTCAACAGTGTCCTGAGATTAACGCTGACTTACCCATGACAGCGTGATCTGGGCCCAGTTCTCCTCCGGTTCCGTTGCTCGTGAATGTAGTTCCGGTAAGTTAGCCAGGACAGTTAATAAAGCTTATGTTTCTTCTCAAAACACAATTTGTCCAAAAAGTGATACATTTGCGTCACAAACAGTTCAAATATTAAAATTCAGCAGCCTAATTCGCATTGGGGTTATTTTCTCTCGACTCGTATCACTGCGCGCAGATTAGCTGTATTAGCCTGTTCACTTGTAAACATCCGCTTACAAGGCTAATAAACTAATCTGCGCGCAGTGATACGAGTCAAGAGAAAATAACCCCAAATGCGAATTAGGCTGCTGAATTTTTAGCGGACAACTGTTTGTGACGCAAATGTATCACTTTTTGGACAAATTTTTTTTTTTGAGAAGAAAAACAAGCTTTATTAACTGTCCTGGCTAACTTACCGGAACTATGTTCACGAGTTACAGAACCAAAGGAGAACTGGGCCCAGATCATGCTGTCATGGGTAAGTCAGGGTTAATCTCAGGACACTGTTGAAGGGGAAGCCATACAGGTTCAGGCTAATATGTTAAAATGCACTATCCCTTTAAAGGGATATGCCGCCGCGGTATCTGCAGCTCCTCCGCCTTAGACTGGAGTCTAACGTCGCCAGAGAAAGATTTCAGCCAAAAGGAATTAATTTGCTCGATGCGTTTCCCAATTACTTTATGTGTAGTGCGCATTCATATCAAGTGCAAATAAATGTGCAAATCAACACGGAGAGCTTGCCTTGGTCATTTTGGGTGGGAACTATTTTCCAGTGCGGAAGAATACAGCCTTATCACGCACCACGTTGACACGGGAATCCCAGTTACGCACCGGGAAGGGAGTTCCCCTGTTGCACAACATGGTGCGTGATTCGACTGTATTCTTTAACATATTAGCCTGTGTATTATAGAATTATTGAATGATTATATGGACTTTTTGTTATAAAAGCATTTCCATTTTAACACAGTACCTTCTAATTCTGACCTGCCCTCAAACAGCACACTGCAGTGATAGATGATGTGCAGGGGGAGGGCTTATCTTAATATCATGCAAATGAGCTCTGAAGGCCTGGAGTTAGAGAATCTTTAACTTTAACTTTTCTCAGTTTGTTGTTTTCAGATGTGCTGCTTTCAAATGGCCACAAATTCTTCAAATGTTCTCAGATTTCCATGTGTAAGGCATCGTTGGAAAGCTTAGAATCTACACTTTCAGAATCTGTGAATAACTCAAAACACCTCCGGACAGTTTTTCATGCTCCAACAAACACCTCTCCTCTGCTTCATCTGCTCCTCTGACCCTCTCCTCTGCTCCTCTGACCCTTCCCACTCACCATAGCGCTTTTCGATATGTTTTTTTGTGGACAGTGCATATAAATAAGTGAACAGGACAAATGTTGTTGTGATGAAACCAAAGTGCGTCTCTCCATCTCTCCGGCATGCCTCAGCTCTTATTTCACATGACAAGTCCTGTCCAGATTACAGTGTCAGAGTGGTGACATTTTAAAAGCTTGCTCTCACCGAACGCACTTGCACCATTATCCCAGAGGACAGAGCAGAGCAAGAGCCAGAGTCGGCACAAAGACTCACGCATGAGACCAACCATCCCTTTCAGCTGGTAAGTAAAGTCCTGACTTTGGTCTACAAGTTATTTTCACCAACAAATAATTGAAACCCATTTACAACAATATATTAAAGGGCCCCTGTTGCACTATTTTCTGATCTATGTTGTAACGGGGGCGGCAGTAGCTCAGTTGGTCGAGCGTTTGTCCACTGATCCAAAAGTTGATGGTTCAAATCCCACTCTTGACATAAGAAACATCAGTGGTTGAGCGGTCAGATCCACTGACCCACAGGTTGGCAGGTATGATTCCAGCTCCCACAGATGCTGCTGTTGTGTCCTTGGGCAGGACACTTAACCCACCTCGCCCCCAGTGAATGTGAATGAAAAGCGCTATATAAAGATGTGACCATTTACCAATGTTTTTTCCCCATCAGAAACATACCCCAAGTTGTGTTTTGTTTCTCATATTTAACACGTAATCCCTGCATATTTAGGGTCTCTGTTCCACCGTGAGATGCCATGTAGTGATACAGAAAGTGCTCCACTATGTTTTTAAACTCCATGTCCTATATGGCGTCCATAAGCTGGTGCCCCTCAGAGCATTTGATGTCCTATGCACTGCAGTCATAGGACAAGTTTGGGACGACTTGTGACTGGTTTTACCATGGTCGGTCACATATTTCTATACTCCTGCTGTTCTTGAACTCTTAAATATGCCACCCCCAGGTCAAATTTGGGCATCTCCCCACAGTCCAGAGACTAAAATAAGTGGTGGAAAGCGTTTTCCTGCTCACCCAGCCATTGTCCGAGCCTGTCGCCACTGACCGCCGCGGTATCTGCAGCTCCTCCGCCTTAGACTGGAGTCTAACGTCGCCAGAGAAAGATTTCGGCCAAAAGGAATTAATTTGCTCGATGCGTTTCCCAATTACTTTATGTGTAGTGCGCATTCATATCGAGTGCAAATAAATGTGCAAATAAATGTGAAATCGAATCACGCACCACGTTGTGCAACAGGGGAACTCCCTTCCCGGTGCGTAACTGGGATTCCCCTGGAAGCGTGCTGCGTGATTCGACTGTATTCTTCCGCACTGGAAAATAGTTCCCACCCAAAATGACCAAGGCAAGCTCTCCGTGTTGATTTGCACATTTATTTGCACTCGATATGAATGCGCACTACACATAAAGTAATTGGGAAACGCATCGAGCAAATTAATTCCTTTTGGCCGAAATCTTTCTCTGGCGACGTTAGACTCCAGTCTAAGGCGGAGGAGCTGCAGATACCGCGGCGGTCAGTGGCGACAGACTCGGACAATGGCTGGGTGAGCAGGAAAACGCTTTCCACCACTTATTTTAGTCTCTGGACTGTGGGGAGATGCCCAAATTTGCCCTGGGGGTGGCATATCCCTTTAAAAATTCAACATCGCTCCTGATTGGCTCTTTAGGGGTGCACCTGAATTTCCAAATATGGAACTGCCTTGCTGTTGTCCCTAAGATTGTGCCAGCACTAGATGTCCTTCATACTGCAGTCATGTGAGTAATGAGAAGACTGAATGAACCACTATGAGGGTACAATAAAGTATAGTGGAATGTACTTTCTGATTTTATGACTCTTGGATAATAGCTGAGCTGAAAAATCATTTATTATAAGGCCAATGTCTGCTGATGTCACAGCAGCTCCTGTTGTGTCAGCTCATCCATTCTGTTCAGATCAGTGACATGAAATGTGACAGTGACTTCCTCTATGGAGATGGGCTCAGTCTAATGCGTGTTGATACTTAAAGGACCTATATATAAAGCAAAACTGACTCTTGTGACCTTTAAAGGAAAAGTAACGTTTTTTTACAATCTGAGCCTTATTTCGGTAATAAAACAAGTTGTTTTACTCACCCATATCACTTTGGTGTCATATGGAGCATTTCCGGAGATGTTTTAGATTAGTGCTAGGCTAACGCCGTTAGCCTAGCACGACTTATAGCCATAGCTCGGGGCATTCCCCGAGCATGTAATATGTCGCGTGCGGGCTCCAAATAACACAAACTTTAGCACTTTTCAAATCATAGAAGCTCGATGTCTTTAGTCTACAATTTTGTTTGGTCAAAAGTGGCCTGTAATCCGAGATTTAGCCATAGTTTCGAGTAGATGAGGACGCCAGTGCACATGCGCGGAGTGTGCTCTCAGCTCCCGGGACCCAAACATGGAACGCATAGCTGCAAACTATGGATAAATCTCGGATTACAGGTCACTTTTGATTCAAACGAAATCGTAGACTAAAGACATTGAGCTTCTATGATTTGAAAAGTGCTAAAGTTTGTGTTATTTGGAGCCCGCACGGGGCATATTACACAGGGCTCTCAAGTTTTGAGCGGGGTCGTGCGTGTGACTGCAATTTCCGAGGAGGGGGGGGGTGGGGGGTGTGAGTGAACAATTTTGGGCGCTTGAATTGCGTGAGAAATGCCATGTGAGCGTGTGAACACGTCGAATTGCGTGTTGAGAGCCCTGTTTGTCTAAAGAGCAAACTTAAACTACAAAGCAACTAATGAGAGTTATATAAATGAAGTTATTACCTGATGGTTCTCAGTTTGTTTTATCATCACCGCACTTTGTCAGTGCGCGCTGAGAAGGGCGGGGGAAAGCGGGGCGGGGGGGAGCGGGGCGGGGGGGAGCGGGACATTTTTAACGGATTCATGTAAGAATCTGGTTAATGCACCGGGCCCGCGTCTCACCGCGTCTCACCACGGGCAGTTCGGCTCTAGGCCGCGCGTATTCCGCGCGTAAGCCGTCGGGGGGGGACACGTTACGCACAGACGGAGACACCGGGACCGGAGTCGGTGCGTCTCAGAGGAGACGTGGCACCGGGACTGAGGCTCAGGACGTGCCCGGGGGACAGCGTGTCTGCTCCCCCTGCTCCCCCTGCTCCGGGGAAGCAGGGGGAGGGGCGGCGCTGAAAACGCGCGGAGCCTGCATAAACTAAGCCACACAGACCGATTTTCTGGGCACAAAAAATAAAAAATAAAAAAAATAACACAAATCAGCGTGAGAATTGCCATGTGTGGCGTGTGCGCGTGTGAATACGTCGAATTGCGTGTGTCACACTCTCAATGAGTGAGACTTGAGAGCCCTGTATTACATGCTCGGGGAATGCCCTGAGCTATGGCTATAAGTCGCGCTAGGCTAACGGTGCTAGGCTAACGGCGCTAGGCTAATGGCGCTAGGCTAATGGCGCTAGGCTAATGGCGCTAGGCTAACGGCGCTAGGCTAACGGCGTTAGCCTAACGCTAATCTAAAACATCTCCGGAAATGCTCCATATGACACCAAAGTGATATGGGTGAGTAAAACAACTTGTTTTATTACCGAAATAAGGCTCAAATTGTAAAAAACGTTACTTTTCCTTTAAGTCATGTTATAAATGTGTTACTTCCCCATAAACATACCTGGAGTTGTGTTTTGTTTCATTCACACATATTTGAATAACCCTTTATTATTAGTCTGTCTACATTTCCAAAGCTCAAAATGCTCTGTTCCACCTTCTGATGTCATGAAGCAGTAATTTTCAAGTTAACAGTGTCCTTTTACTTTTTGTTCAGCAGACATAGGCTGAAATAATCCAAATGATTCTAGTGAACGTGTATGGAGTTCAAAAACATAGTGGAGCACTGTGTACACCTGTATTGCCACATGTCATCACAATGTGGAACAGAGTGTTTTTGTTTTGAGAGAAGAATTTGTCTAAATCTGCAGGGTTTGTGTGTTAGACATGTGTGAATGAAACAAAACACAACTCCAGGTGTGTTTGTGAGGAGGAAACAACATTAGAACAGAAAATGGCGTAATATGGGCCCTTTAAAGGTGACCATGGCTGAGTGCAGCTGCTGGTGACAGCGACAACAGAACTCAGAGGGACTATAGCTCCACCCTGCTGTCCTGTGTGAGGCTATAGCCTACTTCAGTGAATTTCAATTGGAGAGAAGACTGAGAGGCAGCAATCAGGGGCCAGGCCATTCATCAAATCAACCAATTAGAGGCCAAGACATTCACCAAGTCAGCCAATCGAGGCCATGCCAGTCACCAAATCAGCCAATCAGAACCCATTACTAGCTGCGTATAAATAGGTGTGTTCAAGATGCCGAAATTGCCTGAATCATCAATGAGAGCAGGCAGCTGCAGAGGAAGAAGAGGCTCAAACCAGCTTGGACTGTAGACTGTTTATTATTGCACTCTTTGTACAGTCTATGGCAGGGGTGGGCAAACTTTTTCACTCGTGGGCCACAAAGGGTTCTAAAATATGACAGAAGGGCTGGACCAGGAGCAGCTGGATTTAGAGTTTTGGTAAAAACACTAAAAATAACATGGGACATGTAGAGAACATGTGCTTTATTTCAATAAAAAATGAACAAAATCATTACAACAAAATGTCCATCTTTCAAGTTCCACAGTATTTAGCTGTTTATTGAAATGACTCTTAAAACACAGAAAATGTAATCAATAAAATACAGCTTTTTAAAGGTCCCATGGCATGAAATTTTCACTTTCTGAGGTTTTTGTTAATGTGAGCTTCCCTACCCTGTTTAGGCCCCCCCAATGGCTAAAAGTTGCGTAATGTCTAAACTGAGCATTTGCGATCCTTTTCTGCATTTGAAAAAAACACAGCTCAAATGGGCGATTCTGGACAAGGCACCTAATTGACGTCAGATCGAAAAAAGAAATGCAAATACAGTTCCACCATCGTCTGGATGTCCACCCCCTGTCTCTGGAAATCACGCCCAGAGAGTTTGGACCGCGGAGGAGCTACGCAATGCGAAATGCGTTTTTTTATTTGCCTGGAGGCACATGCGAGTGTTTCTAGGCTTGGAAGTCCTTTACCCGACCCTTTGGACCTCTGAAACAGCAGTGGTTTAATTTTATTTTCTGTACAAATTTGTTTTTTTTTCATTGAAAAGGCTGTCCTTTCCTCCTTCGCGCTTACACACGCGGAAGTGGGGCCAGCACACAGCGCAGCGCTAACACAAGGAACCAGCGGCGCATTTGCCCGCCCCCTTCCTCTTACCAATCTGTGTTCTTCTCATTTGCATTCAAGCAACAAGGCCCAGAATGAGTCGTTCAGAGAGTTATTTTTTGACTCTGACTCTGTACATGTGTCTTTCCCATGCATTGAGTGTTGATTTTGAAGAAGGATTCATTTACAGTATTAGGGAACCATTAAGGAGCCATATAAAAGCATCAAGAAGTACCATGTCATGGGATCTTTAAAAAAAAATACTAACAATAACTATATTAAAGCACTGAAAGTTCTGTTCTCCTTCAGGTTTTTATCAGCACCGCTCTCCTGACTGTGTTTTTTTCAAAAACAGAAGGAGATGCAGATCTACTTGTCCTGCTCCTACTGTTCAATGCGGACCGGATTAAAAAGCTTAACGGGCCGCATATGGCCCCTGGGCCGTAGTTTGCCCATGCCTGGTCTATGGCTAGGACACTCCGTGAGCCCAAGAACAGCCAGGCAACCTCAGATCATGCAGGACAGTTCTCTTGTTCATTTGAAGTTTTGCACTGAATAAAACTACATTAAACTGTCTGAATGCATTCTTCTGTTTCCCCAACACCGCAGACTGACCCTACACCACCAGAGCAAAGAACAGAGCTCATAATAAAGTTTACACACTTAAGCCAGATCTGTGGTGCAAATGGCTTTTAGCTCATTAAGCCGTAGAGAAAGAGAGAGAGAAAGAGAAAGGAAGGGTGCTCCTGGGCAACAGGGCATCATGTTTCATCAAAACAAATCATACGTCATACATTTGGGCTTCGTAGTCTATGAAGGCGGGCATAAAGGGGCTACTAGAGGTGTTATTGGACGGTTCACGCCTTGCTCGACTACACCAACACAACTACAGTATTTATGGAGAAAAAAGTACCAGGAAACAATGTATTTATATAATGTATTCATAATTTAGACAGAATACATATAATTATCTTTATCCAACTCACTTGACACACAAACCCTGTAGATCTGGAAACCCTGTAGCTGGACTTGCTAATCTTTACTGAACAAAAGGTAAAAGGTAACTGTTAACTTGAAAATTATCCTTACATCACATCACAAGGTGGAGCAGATCATTTTGAGCTTTGGCAACATAAACAGACTAATAATAAAAGCTTTCTCAGACATGTGTGAATGAAATAAAATGCAACTCCAGTCTTAGCAGGAGGTGCAGGGAGTCTCGCACAGTGCCCAGTAAGAGCCCTTTTCTAAACAGTCAATAGTCATATATCACACATTGGCGAAAAGCAGTGCCTGTCTTACCTCTGCACATTTGCTGCTACAAACAAAAAGATAACTCTAAACTTTGCCATTCCCCTATGTCCCTGTGTGTCAGATGTCCTCCCATCCTCCTGTACTCATCTGCCATATCCCTGTGTGTCCCCAGATTAGAAGGAAATGGGTTCAATTAAAATGTAGCTATCAGTGATTTTAAAGATCCCATGACATGGTACTTCTTGATGCTTTTATATGGCGCCTTTAATGGCTCCCCAACACTGCAAACGAATCCCTCTTCAAAATTAAGACTCAGTGCATGAGAAAGCCTCGTGAACGCAGCCAGAGTCAAAAACATCCCTCTCAAACACTCCATTATGGGCGTTGTTGCTTGAATGCAAATGAGGAGGACAGAGACAGGCCAGAGCAGCGGGTGGGGGCGTGGCCAAACTCTCCGCTCTTTCCTCTTCAGCGGTGCGATGTGCGCTGGCTCCACTTCCGCGTTTATGCGCGGAGGAAGAGATGAGACGATTTCCATTGGAAAAAAACACATTTCCACAGAAAATAAAATTAAACCACTGCTGTTTCAGAGGTTCGGAGGCTCGGATAAAGGACATCCGAGCCTGGAAACACTCTCACGTGCCTCCAGGCAAATAAAAAAATGCAGCTCGCATTGCGCAGCTCGTTTGCGGTCCAAACTCTCTGGGTGTGATTTCCAGAGATAGTGGGTGGACATACAGACGGGGGGTGGACCTGCATTTGCATTTTTTCAGAAACTTCCCTTGTTCAGAATCGCCCGTTTGGGCTGTCTTTTTTTCAAACGCGGAAAAGGATCGCAAATGCTCAGTTTACACATTTCGCAACTTTTAGCCATGGGGGGCCGAAACGGGGTAGGGGAGCTCACATTAACGTTCAAAAACCTCAGAAAGTGAAAATTTCATGCCATGGGACCTTTAATGCTCTGATTTTAATACAGTGTTCTTTGTTGGATTCTTTGTTGTTTTGATCATGTTTGTAATCTGTATCTCCTACCGCTGTGTCGTGCTACCTGTAATCGGTCATGATATTAGTAGGTCTATATAAGAGGTGAGAGAGGGCACACAGGTGTTGCAGTGTGGAGGTATACCCTCTTTTGATTATGATCTGTGTATTATGAATGGCTAAACCAACAAACTTGTGGAAAACAGTATTTCTGGAATCTCTTTTGTGGAAGACGAAAGTGCATGAGATGTCACATGCACTGTAGCCTACACATGCACTGTAGCCTACACTGAAAAATGGTCTGTTGCTCAAATTGCAGACACACAGTTGACAACAATAACAACTTCTTTTATGATTCTCTGTCCAGCATGTTTAAATCTTCCAAAGGTCACATGACTGTAGCTGATGTTAGACCTGCATGTTTTAATTACGCTGAGGAAACATGACTTTGTTTTCCTTTGTGGTGAGGCTACTCCCTCTGGAACTTACTACTTACTTACTACTTACTACTGTGTCCTGACTATAGCAGGACACAGGACAGTTCCAGGAGCAGATGACACAGTAGTGTGCATCCAGGACTGTGAGAGGTGCTTTGGAGATGATTTTACACACTCTCTGGCTGTCAGACTACTGAACTCTTGATAATACTCTAAATAATACTGAACTCTCAATAATACTGCACTAAACTACCTTTCATTATGCAGAATATGTTTAATTATTAAGAAAACATGAGTTACGTTTGTGTGACGTGACTCATGGAGCAGAGCCCAGCCCCTGGAGTCAGAGCCTGGTAGTGGTAGTGCCCACACAAGCACACAGATGCCTCATCCCCAGACCCATGTTAGCCTGGTTTGAACTCCTCATCGCTGCAGTCTGAGCACCTGCTGTGATTGGCTGGAGCTGTGCAATCACGTGAGAGGGAGCTTCAAAGGCCGCTTTTATGAGTCCACATTTGTTCATGAATCATTCTCCCAAAGGCAAGGCACCATCGTTAAACATTTAATTAATTTTGCACAGGTGAAGCATTCTCATTAACTCTGCTGCTTCTGAGTCAGATCTAATTGACTTAAACATAACTTACATGTGAAATACGACAGCTTTAAAAAGTCTTTCTTTTAGAACTGAGTTTGGACCAGTGGGAAGGAAGTGGTTGGCTGGGTTTAAAGTGTCTATGACTGGTTAGACTCAGATTTGACTAAAACAGTCATTATACTAAATATGTAAAAGAAAAATCTTTAGATTTAATAATAATAATAATAATAATTCATTGCATTTATATAGCGTCTTTCATGACACCCAAAGCGCTTTACAGTTCATTGTTCATTCACTCCACACTTGGTGATGGTAAGCTACTTTCTGTAGCCACAGCTGCCCTGGGGCAGACTGACGGAAGCGAGACTGCCAATCTGCGCCATCGGCCCCTCCGACCACCTCCAACACTCACGCACACTCCACTTTCATACTAGGCAAATGTGGGTAAATTGTCTTGCCTAAGGACACAACGACAGTTTTTTTTGCAACTGGCGCCCCCCTGTGGCACCTGGAATTCTCAGCGGTCTCCCATCAATAAAATGCACCTGTGTTCTTCGTCCATAACAGCCATTGAAGAGGAGTGGACCAACATTCCACAGGCCACAACTGACAATCTGATAAACTCTATGCGAAGAAGATCTGACGGGATCAGGCTTTGACAGGCAGGCAGGTAAAATTGTACTTCCTGATTGGAAACTGCAGTTGCATTTCCACTCAGTGTCCTTTGTATCTCAGTGCAGTTTAACAGGAGGACTGGTGAGGGAGGGTCAGGAAAGTTCTTAGTTGGTTAAAATCCCATGATGTTAAAAACTGCGCCCAAGAAACAAAACGTTTCAAAAACTGCTCAGTGTGTGAGCCAGGTCACCACAAAAGCAGCCCACCAACACTAAGGAATTCCACAACTGTTACCTAGCAACTATATTGTACACTGGGCCAAAACAGAAATTTGTATTAGACAAATACAAATGCAATAAAACATATTTATTTTCTAGAAAACATGTTAAAAGTATCAGAAAAAAATGGTTTCTTATGTCAAAATTGTGTCAAATTTTGAATAGAATTCTCCATAGATGATCCCACCAAATTGAGTCAAAAATACAGAATCATTAAAACTTGCCATATGCACTTTGCCAGTAGCTTAAACAGAGGACATGATAGCGCAGTGTTTCAAATAGAACTGCTAAACTGAGCGGTACCTGGAGGACAGTAGAACAGAGTGAGAGAGAAGGGGAGGGGTTTGGGGGTATAAAGAACACTGTGATTGAGCTAGTGTTTCCATATTTCTTTGTCAAAGAACTTCTACTGCTGTCATTAAACTAGGAATAACAACATAGAAGGAAGAGGTAAATAATCGCTCATTCCAAATAGTTAATGGGGCTACATCACAGGGGTCAACCATAAGAGTCCTCGGCAGAGAGGTAAAGGAGCGTCATCTGCGTTTGGAAAATCCAAACATTGTAACTAGCATCACATAAGATAAGATGATAAGATAATCATTTATTGGTCCCACAATGGGGAAATTGCAGTGTCACAACGCAAGTTTCAGAAACAGTTGGAAAATATAAGCACGCATCAAAATTAAGATAAATAATAATCATTAGTATATACAATCAACTAAAAAACACAACACTGTAAGGTTAAAAGGCACAGAAACGTTGCGCAATAAATGTATTGAGTCTGAGCAGTGAACAAACAGTCCCTACAGATGTTCAATAAAACACTACAACACTCACAAAACAAACTACAATGAGCGCTCTTCATTCCCATGTACTGCTCTTATTTAAATTAGACTTTCAACATGGCAGTGTACTTAAATTTCCCAAGTGTGCGCACAAGTGAACCACCTCCAACAACTCCATATGTAGCCATGCACAGAACAGAATAAATATCCAGACTGACCATCAGTTGCAGCCTCTACTCTGTCCTCTACTCTGTCCTCTGCTCTGTCCTCTGTCACAGCAAATATTTCACCAAATTTTGTCTTTTAGTCATAGAGTGGTGAATTTTTCTCCATCAGCAAAGTTTATGTACATGAATCAAATAGAAAGAATATGTGTGTGTGTGTGTGTGTGTTTCATTGTACAGGGAAATGTGTTTCTTTACTGTGCTTATGACAATAAAAGCTTTGAATCTTGAATCTAAGGAACAACGATCTGCTCCGGAAGCACTTACCACCACCGACCCCGACTCGTAGATCTCACCCACAGTGGAGGTGCCACAACGGTGCGAGAGGAAACAGAAGAGGGGTAAACGTGGAGGCATCCGAAACAGGCTAGCTGCAGACCCGCACAAGCCGGTGATCCCCACCATTGTACTGTTTAATGTACGCTCGCTGGATAATAAGACCACGTTTACTTCAGGCTACGCTAAAGTCAGTGAGAGAGAGTTGCCTTCTTGTATTCATGGAAACATGGCTCAACAACAGCATCCTGGACTGTGCTGTACGACTAGCATGCTACCGGGCTGACAGAACTCCTGTCAAAGGAGGTAAGACTCACGGCGGGGCACTCTGTGTTTATATCAACAATGTCTCGTGTTAGGACGCTGTCGTGGTCTGTAAACACTGTTCACCACTGCTATAGACTATCATCATCAAGTGCAGACCGTTCTACCTGCTGAGGGAATTCACAGCCGTACGACTCGCTGCTGTTTATATCCCTCCTAGCTCCAATAATAACAACAGGATCAAGGCACTTAACAAACTGTACCAGCACATGAGTGAGCAGCAAACTGCCCATCCAGATGCTTTTCTTGTTCTGGTGTTTCAACCACGCAGACCCAAAGTCCATGTTTCCCAAATTACAGAAACATATCAACTTTCCTACAAGGGAAAACAACATATTAGACAATGTTTACACTACCCGGAGGGGAGATTACAAAGCCCTCCCCCTCCCCCACCTTGGCGCCGCTGACCACATCACTGTCATGTTAATGCCAGTATACAGGCCACTTGTCAAAGTCACCAAACCAGTTTGTAAGGGTGTGGACAGAGGGGTCCTCAGAGCCACTGCTTCTCCACCACAGACAGGCCGCCACCCACAACAACACCATAAATCTTCAGGAATACACAGAGGCTGTCACTGCCTACATCTCAAAATGCATTGTTGATGTCACAGACACCAGGACCATCACTGTTCGGGCCAACCAGAACCCATGGCTCACAGGGGAGGTCTACAGGCTGCTGAGGTTAAGGAATGCTGCCTTCAGAGCTGGAGAAGAGGTGGGCCTCAGGACAGCAAGGACAAACCTGTCACGTGGCATCAGAGAGGCTAAGAGACAATACTCTAGGAAGATAGCACAGCACTTCCAAGACAGCAGAGACACGTAGAGTCTGTGGCAGAGGATACGGACCAATGCAACAGACTGCCAACAGCTCCACCTCCCTGCTGAATGAGCTAAAAGAGTTCTTTGCTTGCTTTGAGGCACACAACAGCACCCCAGCACAGAAGACTCCACCCGCCCTCGGTGACCAGGTGCTGACACTGTCCCCGGACAGTGTGAGGAGATCGCTCAGCAGGATTAACCCTCCGGTCGTGTTCGCCTCCAGCCCCCTACTTTAGTGTTCCCGGTCAAAATTGACCGGTCTGTTTTAACTGCTCTTAAATTAGCACAGTTTTTTTTTTTCACCACCATTTTTTTTATTAAACATTCTTTAGTTGAGAGCAATGTTTCAAAGTAGTGTCTAAGAGCAATTTATAGAAGTAAACATTAAATAACATCAGTGAAAGTACAATTGGGCACTGAAAATGAACTACAAAATGAACATATAATACAAAAAATAAATGGAAAACCAAACACCAAACTTAACAGTGTGTGTGTGTGTGTGTGTGTGTGTGTGTGTGTGTGTGTGTGTGTGTGTGTGTGTGTGTGTGTGTGTGTGTGTGTGTGTGTGTGTATTCAGTGTATTCATGGCATATTCGTGGCATGTGACACTCAGGTCAGAGTGGGCCTTACAAACATAAGCATGACATTAGCAGCATGTCAGGCTCGTTTTGATGTCTCTAAGGGCACAGAGGCCACAACGCTTCCTTTTCTGCCCATGTCCTTGTTGGGGGAGAGCAGCCGGGGCTGGGGCTGGAGCTTGCATGCTCCTAACCAGACTGGCGGAGGCTGGTGTGCGGGGAATGTGCTGGCGTCGCTGTATAAGAGGAGTCACCAAAGCTTTCCCCAGCTCTGCGAGGAAAAGTCTCCTCTTGAAACTTTTCCCCTGATTCCAGGTTGGGTCGATTGCTGTCCACACCACATACGCGTTGAAACACATCTAGGATGTTGTGGAACAGTGTCACAGGCCAGCTAGCCGTCATCCGCTTACAGGTGTATGTACCAGTAAGCTTCAGTAAAGGAACAATAAATAATAAGAGATTAGGAACAATATTCAATCTGTCGTACACAAAATGCTATGCATGAAAAGTCCCTCAGTCGTCCAGGTAGAATCCATGATAAAAGGAGAAGTTCAATTTGTCAACTGGACAAAGTTTGTTTGGTTGAAAACGTTTCGCCGCTCATCCGAGAGGCTTCGTCAGCCCTCTCGGATGAGCGGCAAACAAACTTTGATGAGCGGCAAACAAACTTTGTCCAGTTGACAAATTGAACTTCTCCTTTTATCACAAAATGCTATGGTTCACCTAGATAAAAATAAAATAAAATGCATGATAAGGTAATGTAAAGACATTACCTTATCAAGGCAGTCAACGCCTCCCTTGTTCTTGTTGTAATCCTGGATCATCAGGGGCTTCCTGTCCTCTGTGGTGCTGACAGCGGCGTCTTTGGTTACTGTGCTCATCAGGATGACATTTCTGTTCTTCTTGGGAACGTATGACACAAGAGTGTGAGTGTCAGTGAATGCAAATTGTGATGAGAGTGTCTGTCTTCCTCTGGTCGATACCAGCGCAGGGAGAAGTTCTGGCTTGTTCTTCCTCACTGTCCCTACCATGGTGAGCTTTCTTTTCAGTAGCTCCTGACCAAGAGCATGTGATGTGAGGAAGTTGTCACATGTGATATTATGCCCTTGGATGGAGACCGGTTGTCATGTCCAGCACAACACACATGCCCTGTTTTTTTTCGGCCCTTCCAGTACTGGGTTTCCCCATGTACACCTGCATATTCCAGGCATAGCTGCTCCTGTGTGCGTGTGTGTGTGTGCGTGTGTGTATGTGTGTGTGTGAGTGTGAGTGTGTGTGTGTGTGTGTGTGTGTGTGTGAGTGTGAGTGTGTGTGTGTGTGTGTGTTTGTGTGTGAGTGTGTGAGTGAGTTGGGGCAGTGTGTATGGGGATGTTTTCTGTATGTTGAATGAATTTACTCTGGATACCCATTAATTTCCTATGGCGGTCACTTTTGACCGGGAACACCACAGGTGTAACAAGGTTGATTAAAACACTCAAAATTGAATGAAATAGGTGATCATCACTTTTATATGTTCAAGTCCACAGTGTGGAGGATATCATAAGGTCTTGGGGTAATCAGATGAAAAACATAATATTTATGAGTATTATAAGTTGCAAAACGGTCAGATTTGACCCGAACACGACAGGAGGGTTAATGCACACAAAGCTCTGGGACTGGACAACATCCCTGGTCATGTACTGAGAGACTGTGCTGCAGAACTCACAGATGTCTTTACAGACATCTTCAGCACATCTCTGAGCCAGGCTGTCTTCCCCACATGCCTCAAAACCTCCACCATCATCCCCGTGCCGAAGAAGTCGTCTCCATCCAGCCTTTACGACTACCGTCCGCTAACTCCCATCCTCATGAAGTGCTTCAAACGACTAGTCATGCAACACATCAAGACATCTCTCCCCTCCACTCTGGACCCATTTCAATTTGCATCGGTTGACAGACCGATGATGCAATCTCCACAGCCCTCCACTCAACCCTTACACACCTGGACACCAGAGACTCATATGCTAGAATGCTGTTCACTGACTTCAGTTCAGCTTCAACACAATCGTCCCCCAGCAACTCATACTCAAACTAGACAAGCTGGAGATCAACACCTCCATGTGCAACTGGCTGCTAGATTTCCTGACAGGAAGACCACAGGCAGTACGGGTTGGCTCCCCAGTGATGTGTGCTGAGCCCCCTCCTCTTCACTCTGCTGACCCACGACTGCACACCGTCACACAGCTCCAACCTCTTAATCAAGTTTGCGGATGGTATGACTGTGTTGGGTCACATCAGCAATGACGATGAGACTCACTATAGGAGCGAGGTGACCCGCCTGGTCGAGTGGTGCAGTAACAACAACCTCTCCCTGAACGTGGAGAAGACAAAGGAGATTGTGGTAGACTTCAGGAGAGCACACACACAGCACGCCCCCCTCACCATCACCGGGGCTGCTGTGGAGAGAGTAAGCACCACCAAGTTCCTGGGTGTGCATATCTCTGAGGACCTCTCCTGGTCAAAGAACACTGCATCACTGGCCAGTAAAGCCCAACAGCGACTCTACTTCTTCCACAAGCTGAAGAGAGCCAGAGCTCCAGCTCCATCATGAGCACCTTCTACAGAGGCACCATAGGTCACATCCTCACCAGCTGCATCACTGTGTGGTATGGCACCTGCACCGTGTCCTGCCGGAAAAAGCTACACCGAGTAGTGAGAGCAGCTGAGAGAATCGTGGGTGTCTCTCTCCCCTCCCTGCAGGACATCTACCGCACCCGCCTCACCCGCAAAGCCCTCTGGGTGATCCCACCCACCCATCCAACTGCCTCTTCAGTCTGCTGCCATCAGGAAGGAGACTGAGGAGCCTCAGGGCCAAGACCAGCAGACTGAAAGACAGCTTCATCCACCAAGATGTCTCTCCCTGCCCTCCCTCCCCCAATGGCACTGCTGCTTAAATTACACTTAAATGACACTGACACTGCTGCTTAAATTACACCATTTGAGCTTTATTACACTACACATTGTGTGTTTTACCTACACTGCCTGACAAAAGTATTAGGACGATAGTTCTTGTCTAGTCCCGGTTTAGACCTGAGTTAGACCTACACTGCGATGAGTCCCCATTTTTGCAATAATATGCCTTTACACATGATGAAATTTGCTTTAACATGTCAATAAATTGATTTGTTGTCATTACTAATACGTCCTTGTTATTATTATTTATGAAAGTTCAGAAATACACAATTGTCCTAATACTTTTGTCAGGCAGTGTATATAAATAAATACATGTGATTCTTTCTCATTTTCATTGACAAGATGAATTGAATCACACTTTGAAAATAACAATTATTGAAATCTGTGCCACCTCACCCCCCCTCTCCCTCTCGCTCCTGCTCCTTCTTGCCTATCTTCCTCCTCTCCGTTTCTACCTCTCCACTCTTCTCCAGGATTGATTGCTTCCTAATTGGCTGTCACGCGGCCACAGTGCTACAGACCTTTTGTATGGCAGCAGTCGGAGTAGAGTCAGAGCAGAGCGGAGCTTGGAGCAGTGGGTGAGCGTGTGCTGATGGGGGTGCTCAGGCAGAAGAGAGGAAGAGGGGGAGGGAGAGAGGGCAGGAGTATGCACAGAGGGAGAGTATATGTACATTGGGTTCTCATGACATCAGCACAATAGAATCGCTCCTTATTTTAAACTGAGCTAGAGGATATAATTTTATGGTGGAATTTGTTGTGAGTTTGTATATTTGAGATTCAAAGCTTTTATTGTCATATGCACAGTAAAGAAACACGTTTCCCTGTACAATGAAATTCTTACTTTGCTGCCCACTCTGGATACCAAGAGCATGCAAAAAAATTTAAATAGATAAATAAGATAAAGAGAAGCATGTAAAAAAGTATAATCAAATAGAAACAATCTTTACCGAATATACACTATGAAAAATATAGGGTAGGAGCTATGTACATATTTACAGATAATGTGCAACATTAGTTTTATGTGCAACTGTCAGTAGTAAAACAGGGTGTAAACATGGTTGATATAGTGCAAACAGGAAGTATAAACATGGTTGATATAGTGCAAACAGGAAGTGTAAACATGGTTGATATAGTGCAAACAGGAAGTGTAAACATTGCAGCAGTTACATGTGCAGCTGTAATCTGACAGATTATTTTAACAGTTGGTCAATAATAGGGCAAATTACTAAGAAAGAGTTCTTAAGTCTAGTAGTCCTGCTTTTCACACTCCTGTACCTCCAGCCTGAAGGCAGGAGTGTGAATAGTCCATGTTGGGGGTGGGTGGGGTCTTTGATGATGGAGGCACTTGACATGGTTTGTGGTTCATAGTATCTCTGTAATTACATGAAACAAAAATTGGCACAAAGTAAAGAGAAATTATTTTTCCAATTTTTTTTCATAAAGTGGTGCCATTAATCCATCTTAAAGACTTAAAACCATGGTTGATATAGTGCAAACAGGAAGTGTAAACATGGTTGATATAATGCAAACAGGAAGTGTGTATAGATGAACTAAATATTGGATATTTAGTTCATCTATAGGCCCACCATCTGAGCTTATACCATGATCACATTCTTGAACATGAACACACAATGCCCTGAGAGCACTGATTGGCTGACAGTCCTGCGGGTTCATGATGAGTCCCTGTGTGCTGAGGTCTAGAAAGAGCCAGGTCTGGATGTTCAAACCAGGCAAATTTCTACACTTCCCTATATCATGGTGGTTGGTTCATGGTTGGCTGTAGGGGCTAGGGTTTAGGTAAAGACCATTCAGATCAGAGACAGGCATTTTAGGTTTAAACATACTGGATTTCAGCAATGAAAATGACAACCCACATGAGAATGTTTCTGATTGGATAATCATTTTGAGAATGAAACATCAAATTCTAACATAAATAGAATAAATCATTAGTCACATTAGTTATCAGGAAAAGCTATAGTATTTGATTTGAACATGTTTACCTCAAATCTGGGGACGCAGGTCATGTTTATGAGATTTGAAATAAAAATCTTACATACAGTTCCTTTAAATCCACTTTTCAGGCTGTGTTTTCTAATCTGTTCCTTGTGTCACCATGGTAACTTTCATTGTGACCAGGCAGGTGATGCTACCAAGCCAAGTTACATCTAGCTCATTTTAAGCATGACCACCTGTAATTGCATACTATGGAACAGTATGCAATTACACTATGCAGTACAAGCACTTGTAATTAGACGGCACGGTGGCTGAGTGACTAGCGCTCATGCTTCACAGCAAGAAGGTTCCAGGTTCGATCCCTGTGTGGCACGTTGGTAGGGCCGTAAGATTCGGGTCGCCTGAGCCTTTCTGTGTGGAATTTGCATGTTCTCCCCATGTCTGGGTGGATTTCCTCTGGGCTTTCCTCCGGGTTTTCCCCCACCAACACAAAACATGCACCATAAAATCCTCCAGGTTAGGTCCTGACCAAACCGAAGCAAGAAGATCATGGAGATGGTCCCCGGGAGCAGTAATAACAGGATGGGTTAAATGCAGAGAAGAATTTCTCCTGTGTGAGATCAATAAAGTCACTTCTTCTAATCTCCATGGAGAATAAAGTAGGTTGTATGGAATAAAGTAGGTGGTTTGGACCCATACACTCTCTATACAAATAGACATAGCCTCAATGAGATTAATTTCACTCCCTCAGTCAACTTCTTTATACAGTCTATGCACGGACATCACCTTTGAATTGTTACATAGTACACCTTTAAGATCAAAGAATAATGTGCAGCATTAATGGACCCAGTCTCAAACCAGGGCCCAATGTAGGGAGGGGCCCCTCACAAAAACATGTTCATTTTTGATTAGACAATATGTAGTTTGGGCTCACCAAAGGTCCACCAAGAATATTTATGTAAACATAAATACCTGAAGCCTTCTCATGGGCTGAGTGGGTCACATTGTCAGTGTTATGACATTGTGATGCCAGTTGCTCTGCTGCCCGTTTAGCCCACACTGACCCCTCCACAGGCCACGTGGGGCCTGAAGCAATCAGGTGAGTGACCATCTGCCCAGCCACATGCTCTGGTTCTGGGCTGCAAACAGATTCCCCACTGTCCCTCTCCTCCAGGGCACTGAGACAGGTGGGCCTCTGCTCTCTGCCCAAACCCACATGTGGCACAGCAGATGTTATGGAGGGTAGCTATGGTTTTGTATTGATTCAGACATCAAAATAACACTAAATGAGATAAGATTCATCAAACCTAGTGAGACTTGAGCTGTGCTAAATGATGGGGCTGTGAGCAGGGGTACAAGTACAGTACAGTGTCAGTTAAAATTATCATTTGGGGAGCAAAATCTGTTTTGATTGTTGAGTCTGTTCTTTACTATGGAAATTGGGCTTGACGTTTTAGTTGTGACAACACTTCAGTGACAACTGGATCAGCTGGTCCTGCAGTCATCAGTGTATAGAGGATGAAGAAGGGAGACAGGATACAACCTTGAGGTGGTCCTACAGAGGTGTATCTGAAGTCATTTTGTTAACTCACACTGAAAAGTAACTGTTATGTTAATGAATGCTTCTGATATCAATTTTTAACTGTGAAATGCTGCTCCATTGTGTTTCTGACTGCTGCCAATGCACGTTCTATTTGCATAGCATATTTATTACATTCATTTGGTTTTGCTTATTTTTGTAATTCTCACTAATAGAGGTGGGTCCTTGTGCTGCTTCCATATTTTGATCACTGTGGTACCTTTTATTGTTTTATTTTGACGCCCTGTTGACGCCTCCTCCCTAAGTCATCGAGCTAAAGAATTCACTGCATGTCACATCAGGTTTGTGAAGTTGCTGTGTTTGGTATCATGTTTTTTATGGAGAATTGTTGTGTGGGAACATAGGTTTGTGGGCGGAGCCTTGCACAGAATCTTACAGTTAACATAGGGCTAGAGAGATGGTTAAATCACTTAAACATGCATGGATGACATCCAAACCCTCTTCAGGCATGCGTGAAGAATCCCTCAGTCCCTCAGTCTTCAGGCATGTTTTTGATGGTTGAACGCTTCAGAAGCTGATTTTGCATAATACTTCCTCTTTAAATGAAGGCTTTTTTAAACCTATTTGACATTGTGGCCATACCTGCCTGTCAAAGCCTGATCTCGTCAGATCTCAGAAGCTCAGCAAGACAGGGCCTGGTTAGTACTTGGATGGGAGACCGCAGGGAATTCCAGGTGCCACAGGGGGGCGCCAGTCGCAAAAAAAAACTGTTGTGTCCTTAGGCAAGACACATTGCCTAGTATGAAAGTTGTGTGTGTGAGTGTTGAGGTGGTCGGAGGGGCCGATGGTGCAGATTGGCAGCCTCGCTTCCATCAGTCTGCCCCAGGGCAGCTGTGGCTACAGAAAGTATCTTACCACCACCAAGTGTGGAGTGAATGAACTGCTTTACAATGAACTGTAAAGCACTTTGGGTGTCATGAAAGGCGCTATATAAATGCTATGAATTATTATTTCTTCCTTTTTGTCCACCATCTGATAAAAGTGAAGAGTGAAACCTGAATGGGAAGCTGTAACACACAGCAAATCATTCTGAGGTGAATCAGAACAGTTTGTCCCAAACACACAAATAATAATAATAATAAAAAAGCCTAAAATACCAGAATAAATGTTATGATTTTATAGGAATTATGTTTTTTTTTTTACTTTATTACAAGTCCCTTTATCTTATTTTAGCAATTTGCATTTCAGCTTTGAAAGGGGGCTTGAATTCAAACATATACAATATACAATATACAATACAATAATCTATGCACAAGTGAAAATACTTACCTTACTATGTCTTACTATACTTAGAGTGGAGTAAGGACAGCAGTGCAAAGATGAAATAGTGACTTCACATAACTGAAGATTATCTATGACACAACGTGAGTGGTTGTACAGTTGCATGGAGGATACTATAGCCTGCTGTAGAGCCTGTGGTCTGTGCCCAACTGAGCGGTTGGGCAAAGTGGCAGGCTTCTACAGCAGAAGAGTTCAAAGTTTAAAGTCAGCTTTATTGTCAAAAACCATATGTACAGGTTGCCCACACAGGATTTGAAATTGCAGCGCCCCCTAGGCCCACAGTGAACATAAAACATGTGATAAACAAGACAATAAACACAAGGACTAAAACGTCACATACACCCTTAGCAAAAGTACAGTAAAGTTGTATATACTACAAATAGGTGAAACACACAGTGTGCAGTGTAATAAAGCTCAAATGGTGTCATTTAAGTGAAGAAGCATGATTTGCAAGGACCATCAAATATTGGAGAGCCCTGAAGATGTGGTCTTTGAGGAGTTTAACCTCCTCCCTTCAGGACGGCAGTTGAGAGTGCCCCAGATCAGCTCTCAGTGAGCGACGACGTCTATCTGTGAAGCCATAACCAGGATGGATGATCTCTTGGCTTGGGGATTTGCTGGTAAAATATGGTTACATTTTCTGCTTTTTTTTTTTTAAAGG
>JAVJIX010000079.1:1152500-1330000 GCA_036785185.1 Paratrypauchen microcephalus | reverse complement strand
GAGAGATGAACGTTCATACGTGTTGTGTGCTGCTGTATCCTGCCTTGGTGAGGCTGCGGTTTGTGCCTGGAGCAGAGTAGCAGGCTGGGTTTTTCTATAATCAGACTGCTCCTGCTCCTCCAGTGTTCTGCAGAGTCCTGTGCACTGAGCTGTTATGGAGAGCGCTGACCTCCCCTAGATACAGAACAGGCATGTGAGGGGCAGGGTTTGTGCTTAAGGACAATCATAAATAAATAAATAAAAAAGATGAGAATTTCACATAATATTTCCATGATTTCTCTGTGTACTTTAAAGAGTCTATATCCAGTTTCTCCCAGGTATTAGAACCTTGTCCCAATACAGATTTAAGCAGCTCTTGAGGTCAAAAATCTTTGTGGTCAAGAATTAGGTGCTCAGAATGCATAAGGTAAGGGAAAAAACACACAGGATTTGAAATTGCAGTGCTCCCTAGGCCCACAGTGAACATTAAACATCTAATAAACAAGACAATAAACACCAAGACTAAACATCACATATACCCCTAGCAGAAGTACAAGACAAAACAAACCCAATGACTAAAGCATCCCATATACCTGTAGAAAAAAGTACAGGACAACAGACACAGTGACTAAAACATCACATATATCTGTAGCAAAAGTACCGTAAACTTGTATATAATACAAATAGGTAAAAACACAATGTGTGGCATAATAAAGCTCAAATGGAGTCATTTAAGCAGCAGTGTCAGTGTCCAGGAAGAATAACTTTGGACCACAACAAACTATTGACAAACTAGTTATGTTTTCATTGGTTTTAAAGATCCCATGACATGGTACTTTTTGATGCTTTTATATGGCTCCTTAATGGTTCCCTAGTACTGTAAATGAATCTTTCTTCAAAATCAACACTCAGTGCATGAGAAACAGAGATAAGATGAGAAAGAGTAATTTTTCTCTCTCTGAACACTCCATAATCGGCGTTGTTGCTTGAATGCAAATGAGGAGAAAAGAGCTGGCCTATAGTAGAGGGTGGGGGCGTGGCCAAACTCTCCGCTCTCGGCTCTGAGCTCTCAGCTGATCCATTTCCGTGTTTTTGCACGGGGGGAGAGATTTGAAGCGTTCCATTGAAAAATAAACACATTTCCACATAAAATAAAATTAAACCACTGCTGTTCAAAGGTCCAGAGGCTCAGATAAAGGACTTCCGAGCCTAGAAACACTCGGACGTGCCTCCAGGCAAATAAAACGCATTTCGCATTGCCTAGCGCATTCGCAGTCCAAACTCTCTGGGCGTGATTTACAGAGACGCTGAGTTCAGACAGACGGGGGTGGAACTGCATTTGCATTTCTTTTTTCGATCTGACGTCAATAAGGTGCCTTGTTCAAACTCGCCCGTTTGAGCTCCGATTTTTTGTAACGCAGAAAAGGATCGCAAATGCTCAGTTTTGACATTTCACAACTTTTAACCATGGGGGGGGGGGGGGGGGGGCTACACAGGGTAGGGGAGCTCACATTAACGTTCAAAAACCTCAGAAAGTGAAAATTTCATGCCATGGGACCTTTAAGACAGTAAAAAACAGGTACAGTGCCTTTAAAGCAGTGCTTCTCAATTATTTTCTGTGACGCCCCCCCTAGGAAGAAGAAAACATTTCACGCCCCCCTTCCTGCGCGCGACTATAAATAGTATTATTTGTCTAGAAAATTGTTATTAGAACACCATTGTATCCTTTTATTAACATTATAAACAAAAAAAGAAAGAAACTTACAACAAAGACTGCACTGAGGACTCAAATATTAATGTGTTTTTAATGCAGCTTTGCGCACATTTGTTTATGTTTTACAGAAATGAAACTTAAAACCACCTCATTTGCATAAGCTAAAAGCATTGAAAAAATACGCTCTCTCCTTGTGCCACTGATGCGTCAGCTTCTGTCGGACTAAAGGACACGACTCAGTGGAATATACGTGTTTTTTCTGTGACAGAGGATGTTCTGTTAATGGTGAGACTGTGCGTAAATCGCATGTGAGAACGCCACTGCCAACTACTGTTGTTGATGTGCAATTACACTTAGTTCTAGTACAGTACAGCAAAAAAACATGTTTCCCAGGGTCATACGCGCCCCCCCTGGCATCACGCCACGCCCCCCCAGGGGGGCCCGCCCCACTATTTGAGAAGCACTGCTTTAAAGGTTGTATAGAGGATTTTCCAAGGAAGGAGAAATCCAGCAACTGTCCTTTTTCAAATGTTGCACATGCGTGAAACCACCCCCCCCCCCCCCCCACCCCCACGGTAAATTTTGGTCTCTAGATACGAAAGAAAATTCAAGTTACGAAACGCGAAATCTCAAAAATTCAAATAATGCGTGCTCAGCCACACACATTATACGCTTTTCTCAGACTGTATTTAAACTTTTCTCACATTTGTCTCTCGTTTAAACCCTCAAACTTTCATAGATTTTCAACAAAATTATTAATAGTGAAGCGTGGGGGGAAGGGGGAGGGGGGAGAAGACTGCGCTCTGACACGTGTGTGATAGCGGCATGTGTGACAGCTGACCCGGCGCTGCCAGCAGGTCTAGACCTGGACTAAACCAGGATTAAACCTGGACTAAACCTGGACTAGACCTGGACTAGACCAGGACTAGACCAGGACTAGACCAGGTGGATTAAAGCGCCGCGCGTGGGTCTATTTCCTGGTTTTGTTTCGAGTCACAGCTGAGGCGAGCCGCTGCTCGCATGCAAGAGCCGCGGTCTAGACCTGCTCTCCAGAGCCCCTCCAGGCGCGGAGCCCCAGACATCCAGCGACCCAGGGGGACACTGCCAGCCCGCCTTAAGAGCTCCCTAAGCGGGCATGGGTCCGGGGATTGTCCCGGTCACCGGCCTGGAGGTCTTGAAGAGGCCGACCTCACGGTTCTATCCAGGCCGCTCTGTGAGCACCTTACGCGGGCAGGTCTAGAGCAGCGGCTCGCCTCAGCTGTGACTCGAAACGAAACCAGGAAATAGACCCACGCGCGGTGCTTTAATCCACCTGGTCTAGTCCAGGTTTAATCCTGATTTAGTCCAGGTCTAGACCTGCTGGCAGCCGTGTCAGCTGTCACACATGCTGCTATCACACACGTGTCAGAGCGCAGTCTTCTCCCCCCTCCCCCTTCCCCCCACACTTCACTATTAATCATTTTGTTGAAAATCTATGAAAGTTTGAGTGTTTAAACGAGAGACAAATGTGAGAAAAGGACGCAGGAAGCAGAACACAATGTTACACTATAAAAAAAGTTACACTATAAAAAAAAAACTTGGATCGGGGCCTTGGAACGAATCAGGCTTTTTCCATTGAAATAGCTACTCAACTTACGAATTTTTCACGTTATGAAACCACTTCTGGAACGAATTAATTTCGTAAGTTTAGCTTCGCTCCTTTTCCCCTTCTCTTCTTCTTTCAGTGACCTCAAAAACTGACTTTCTTTTGCAGCTAACTGGTAGTGGATTCTCGTCCGCCATCGCAACAAACTTTGTGCAAACTGCGATGAAGCTGCAGTTGGAAAAAGCCGCCAAGAACTGCTGCGTTGGTTGAGTAAACAGCGTCTTGCGTCTGTGGAATGTGTGAGAGGCAAACGTAAACCGCGTAATCCCAGCGTGCCGGCAAGTCAGTTACACTAGAAGCATAGGAAGTTTGACTGACCTAACCTAATAAGTTTGCCTTGTTATCTATTGGCTAATGTTTACCACATCAACAGTTGGATTTTCATTCTTTTTTGTTTGGTCATCATAATTACAAGGCTGCTGCATCTCTCTAATGCTATCACTGACAATTTGAAAAAAAATAAATAAAAAAATCCTGCATGCAACCTTTAAGTAAAGTGAATGTAAAATGTATACCCTCAAGCTAATAACAAAAGGTTCATTGTACTCTTTTATTAAGTTAATTCACTTTTTAATACAATTGTAGTTGCCATTCTTTTAATCCTATTCCTATTCTTATTGAGTAAAGGTTTTAGTTACTCTTCCCACTGTGAGTTTATAAGACAAAAAGCATCAGGTTTTACAATAAACTTTTAAATGCTGATGATAAAAGGAGAAGTTCAATTTGTCAACTGGACAAAGTTTGTTTGGTTGAAAACGTTTCGCCGCTCATCCGAGAGGCTTCGTCAGCTCTAATAAGAATACAGGTAAGACACTTGCTTATATCTTGCTGTAGGGAGGAGCTACCTAGCTAACTACTTTCCGGAACTATCTCATTAGTTTCCGTCTTTTGTTTCTCTGGCGTCTAGATAACGATCCCTATTCATCCCTACACGACTGTTTTTCCCACCTCTGGTCCTGCCCGGCTAGCCCTATTGTTTCCCTGTTTGCTTGATCTAGGCTTAAGAATGGAATTGTAGATGGGATGCAAATTATGTCTGACTCCACCATTTCTGTTCAGAGAAGGATTCTCTTTTTTGACAAAAATAGCCTCTTTAACTCCCCTCTCAAACCAATTCTTTTCCCTGGCTAAGATCTGAACCTCACTGTCCTCAAATGAATGACCCGTGGCTTCTAGGTGAAGATATACGGCAGAAGACGGTCCACTCTGGCACGCCCGTCTGTGTTGGTACATCCTCTTGTGAAGTGGCTGCTTGGTTTCTCCAATATAGCGCTCACTGCAGTCTTCACTACACTGAATGGAGTAGACCACATTGCTTTGTTTGTGGCTCGGTGTTTTGTCCTTTGGGTGGACGAGTTTTTGTCTTAAAGTGTTTGTGGGTTTGAAATAAACTGGGATTTCATATTGTCCGAAAATCCTCTGTAGTTTGTCCGACACGCCGGCCAGGTACGGAATCGCTACCCCTTTCCTCCTGGATTCGGATTCTCTATTATCTTGTTTCTTGCCCTTGTCTCTCTTGGTTTTGTTAACAGCCCATTTGGGATAACCACAAACAGAGAGGGCTTCCTGCACATGTTGTTCTTCTTTTTCCTTACCCTCTGTGCTTGTGGGAAACACTTGGGCCCTGTGTTGTAATGTGTTGTAAATGCTGATGTTTCACAATTTTATTTCCATTTGCATCTTTAGACAAAAACATGCATACAAAAAATAAAACTAAGAACTATTACCGCTTACACAGCCTCCTCCAATGCCAGTGCCATACAAAATAAAAATGAAATTAAGTTAAGGTAACTTTTATTATCCCCATAGAGAAATATGTCCTCTGCATTTGACCCATCCTACAGTGCTTCTGGGGCACCGCTTCAGAAGCAGTGGGCACATGGAGACCCATCTCCAGATCTTGAGCTCGTCTTGGTCAGGACTACTTTAGCTGGAGGATGTTTCTGGAGATGGAGGGGTGTCTGGGAGGAAACCCTCTCAGACACAAGGAGAATACGCAAACTCCACACTGTGCAGGGAGTTGAATCGGGAACCTTCTTGATGTGAGGCAAGAGTGCTAGCCATTCAGCCACCATATAACTATTTGCATTGCAGTTGCATTTTCATTCAGAAATACAAATAATAACTAACCAAATGAATCACTGTAACAGTTTTTCATGTACACAGAGCACACGAAGAAAGGACCGTCATGGACAGTGATGGAACTAATGCCTCCTTTAGTTCACGACTATCCTCTGTAAATATATATGTACATGTGTAAATACCGTATATGTAAATAAAATTGTATGTTATATTAGGGCGGCAGTAGCTCAGTTGGTAGAGCGTTTTTCTTGACATAAGAAACATCAGTGGTTGAGCGGTCAGGTCCCACAGATGAATGCTGCCGTTGTGTCCATGGGCAAGACACTTAACCTTAACCTTTACCTTGCCCCCAGTGTCTGCGTACATTGGTGTGTGAATGTGTGTGTGTGAATGGGTGAGTGGTTCCTTGTTGTAAAGCGCTTCGAGTGCCTTGAAGGTGGAAAAGCGCTGTATAAAGATGTGACCATTTACCATTAGCCCCCAAAAGTACCTCACAGTGATCCTGATGTGGCCCGTGTACGTCCTCATTTGGTTCTTTTTGACATTCTGTTGAGTTGAGCAAATTGAGATTCCTGTTTCTCTGTGTGAAGTAAGCACACTCTCTCCCTGTAAAGAGATCATATTATGGGATGTACATGTACAGAGCCTGTCTCCTGTGAGCCTGCCGTGTCAGAGTGTGTGGGACACCAGCAGCATGTCCACACTCTAATTAGCCTCAGGAGAATGAGTAGACACTGGCTTATGGATTCTTTCACTGTGATAAATATTGATTTTATATTAAGTATATGTGGTGGAATGTGCTGTTACTCTGTAGACCACAGCTTTTTATGTCCATTTCTTTCTGTCACAACAATGTGGTGCTATTTTCAAATCCACAGACGTGAAAGGACTTTGAACCAATAGATCAACCTTCAGGTTGTGACCCCATGTGCGGTCACCTGGAATTCAAATGGGGTCACCTGAAATGTACGGAGCAGTGCAGTCACAATAACAGAAGAGAAAAATGGAGAGATTTCTTCGCCCGCCTGGCACTGTAAATAAGACATGAACAGGCACCACCCATCCGATGGTGCCTGTTCATCATCCGATGAACAAGCACCAAAAAGAGGAAATATGACGAACATTTCCTTCAGTATGGATTTACAAGTGTCGTGGAAAGAAACGAAGAACGGCCGAAATGTCTGCTGTGTGGTAATGTACTGTGTGGCGAGAGTCTCAAACCTAACAGGCTCAAACGGCACTTTGAGACAACACATAAGGAACATATCGGCAAACCAACAACTTTTTTGGAAAGAAATGTGCCGAGCTCAATAAACAAAGCGTGTACTTCAAAAAGGCTATGAGCGTAAGTGAGCGGGCACTGAAAGCCTCTTTTGAAGTGAACTACCTCATTGCTAAGGCCATGAAACCGCATACCATCACGGAGACGTTAGTATTGCCACCTGCCATCACAATGGTAAAAGCGATGTGTGGGGAAGAAGAAGCTCAAAACTTAAAACTATACCACTGTCAGATAACACGGTGAAAAGAAGAATTGATGCAATTGCTGCTGACCAAGAGAGCACACTGACAGAAAAATTTCGTACTTCCTGAAACTGCCCAAGCTATGTATGATGTCTTTCAAGATTTCATGGAGAAAAACAGAATTCCCTGGGAGCATATGGTGGGAATTTGCACAGACGGGGCTCCGTCTATGGCCAGACGGCAAAATGGTTTGCAGACACTTGTCATCCAGTGAGCACCATCTGTGCTATGGAATCACTGCATGATTCATTGTGAACAACTTGCATCTAAAGAACTGAGTGCACCCATCGCAGGCATACTGCAACAGGTAGGAGCCATGGTGAACTACATCGAGCCACATCCGCTGCGAGCACATCTGTTCACAAAGCTTTGTGCTGACATGGGCTCTGAATATCAAAATGTACTTTTCCACACAGAGGCACGGTGGTTGTCGAGAGGTAACACGTTGGAGCGGGTTTTCAAGCTGAGAAATGAACTGTTTGCGTTTTCAATGGATGTGAAAAAAAACTGATTTCGACTTTCTGTGTGACCAGCAGAAAATGCGCCTCCTTGCATATCGCCTTCAACATCATCAGGCCGGCGCTGCTGCGTGGGAAGCTGGAGGACGCGGGAGTTGATGGACATCTCACTGCCTGGACCATAGACTACCTCACTGACCGTCCATGGTATGTGCGGCTGCGTGGCTGTGAGTCAGAGGTGGTAGTCTGCAGCACTGGGGCCCCCCAGGGAACTGTCCTCTCACCCTTCCTCTTCACCATCTACACCTCGGACTTCACACGGACAGCTGCCATCTCCAGAAGTTCTCTGACAACTCGGCCATTGTGGGCTGTGTGTCTGAGGGGAACGAGCTGGAGTACCGTTCGGTCATCAGTGACTTTGTGGACTGGTGTGGGCGCCTGAGCCCACCAGACACCACCTTACTGGCACCAGTAAAACAAAGGAGATGGTGATCGACTTCAGGAGAAGACCACTACCTCATGCACCGGTGAACATCCAGGGGCAGGACTGGACTGGTCCCACAACACCGATGCCCTGTACAAGAAGGGCTAAAGTCCCTCCACCTCCTGAGGAGACTGAGGTCCTTTGGAGTGTGCAGGCCTCTGCTCAAGACTTTTTACGACTCTGTGGTGGCCTCTGCTCTCCTCTACGCTGTCGTCTGCTGGGCCCTGAGCAGCACAGAGCGGGACAGGAAGAGACTTAATAAGCTGGTCAGGAGGGCCAGCTCTGTCCTGGGCTGTCCTCTGGACTCTGTAGAGGAGGTGGCTGAGAGGAGGGTGGTGGACAAATTCACGTCCATCATGGACGACACCTCTCACCCTCTGCATCGGACTGTAGAGGAGCTGAGCAGCTCCTTCAGCAGCCGACTGAGGCACCCCCAGTGCAAGAAGGAGCGCTACCGCAGATCCTTCATCCCCACCACCATCAGACTGTATAACTCTACTATATAGTCCAAGCGTACAATATTTTTCCATACTCTCTCAGGTACTGTTTTATTAATATTACTTTATTTTATTATTACTTATTTTATTTTTGTCTGCATGCACTTTCTTGCTCAAATTTTCTCTTGCACTAAACTGCCTGGAGCTATTGTGGCAAGTGAATTTCTCCTGTGTGAGATCAATAAAGTCTTATCTTATCTTATTGTATTGATGGATTCAGGGCAAAACTCACATACTGGAGGGAAAGTCTTTCCAAGGCAAACTTCACCCCTTTCTCCCAGTTAAGTCAGTTTTTAAAAGACAACAGCATCGACAAGTGTTCTTTAAGAGCACTTTGCCACATACTTCCCAGATCTGGATATGTCAAAGTTTGACTGGGTGAGGAATCCATTTCACTGCGATGTAGGTGCAGTGGACCTTCCTGCCACCACAGTTGAACAGTTGATTGACATTTCTTGTGACAAATACATCAGAACTTACATTCACATGTGCCTATGGAGGAATTCTGGTTTGGACTCAGAGAGGGGTACCCTGAAATCTCACTGTGTGCTTTAAAACTGTTGATTCCTTTTGGACGTACTTACCTTTGTGAAGCTGGATTTAGTGCCCGTGTCTGTATTAAATCAAAGTACCGTTCCCGATTGGATGTTACATCAGAGATGAGGTGCGCACTGTCTGCCACAGCACCTGACTTTGAAAGGCTACAGCGAAGTGTGCAGGCTCAGCCATCTCATTAAATGTGGAGACTTTTTTTTTCATAGTTCTGTTTTTTTGTGAAATTGTTAACTATTCATTGTTAGCCCTGTAAAGACAAACTCTGCATAACTAATCTGGTTAGCCTACTCTGTATTTCCAACGCAATGCAAACATGATCAAAAAAAAATAAAAAAATCTTTGGGGTCACCACAAATGTGTGATGTCAAAATTGGGTCACAGACCAAAAAAGGTTGGGAACCACTGCAATAGATGCAGCTGATATCCAAGTCAGCACCCAACTAATGTACAGAATTGGCTTTCTAGAGCTTTTAACCATGTTATAGTTGTTTTTTTCTTAATACAACTTTTCTAAATACAACTCCAGAATAATTGGACTGCTCCAAAAAAGACAAATGTTCAAATCATTTCATATTGTCCACATTAAGCTTCTGTCACTTGTAGACTCACTCATAGTGGGAAGAAGAACCACAACTTTTCATCAAGTACTGTTACTTCAAGAGTAAAAGTATGCTGAAAAGTACTCTGGACAGTACAATGTCTTTTAAAAGTTACTCAGTACTACACAGCTGTCATTTTAGGTTTCAGCAGACAATGTAATTATTCTGAGCCTCACGAGTGCCCCGCACGTGCATATGTATTGGTATGTGTGTGGGACGCTAGCACAAAGACAACAATTTCATGTGCCTCTTGAGCTCTGCTCTCATCCTAATGCAATAGAAGAGCAGTGAAGCACACCCACTTCAGATAACTCACGCACAACAGACAATACAGCAGAGTCCAAGGAACCCAATGAGCCCCATAAAGGCAGATGTTTGTGCAGACATAAGGGCCGTGTAGGGGCTCTGTAAGGGCCAGCATGAGCACTGTGGAGGAGGAGATGTACATAATGTGCTCCATCCTGGGGCCCATTCTCAGAGCGACTGGAGGAAGGGAGAGGACACAGGCAGGAGGAGCTGGCACCTGCCCCTGAACAATGAGCAGGATCCTGGGCTCCTCTTGCCACACCAGAGGGCCCCCAGAGCCCTATGCTATTGTAGTGGAGAGGGATTTTTCTGCCTCCTCTCAATATGCAGTGCATATTATAGAGCACCATTCTTCACAGTAAGATTTACACTGTAAGGATTTACAGTGGGTGGGATTAATAATAATAATAATAATAATAATAATAATAATAATAATAATAATAATAATAATAATAATAATACTTAATACACACGGGGCAGCTAAAATTTATACTGTTGAAATGCAGATTTTTGTTTAAAAAAAAATTAAAATTGCTTTTTAGGGTCTTGCTACTAATAGAAATGATCAGGTTCAGTACTTGTGAATATAACTTTTGAATATGTCATAGTTTATTATAGTGCAGTCCAGTTATTCCCAACTTGGGGGTTGGGACCCACATGGGACCCTAAGAGCTCTTAGAGAAGAAGGCTGAAATAATTTAAAGAAGGGATGGAATCTTATACACCTGTATGATGTATTTTATAATCATTATTTTATTTTATTTTTATTAACCATCACCTTCATCACTTTTATTCTCATAAAACTGTAACTTCTAAGTCAGGAGAAGGATGTTAGGGTTGCTAACGTATTCAAGGGTAAAACAGAGGTTACTGACACCATTTTACATGGAGCTACTGTTTTCACTCCACAATCATTATTTTTTTCAACACTTCGAGTCCGAAACATGTGAGTGATTTAAGAAGAAAAAGGTTCAGTGTTGGGAACCACTGATGTTAACACTGGGGAAATCTGGCTCTTGGCCCCATCTGGGGGGATGACATCATCACATCTTAGAATCTGAAAACCACCAATGCATGGATTTCAGTCCCATTTTTTTGTTGTCGTTTTTGGAAAGTCATGATGTTACATCACAAAAGTTATTCATATATAATATCATATATAATACCATATACTATAATAATATCCAGTTATTATAAAGTATGCTTCAAAATGTGTTTATATTTTTAAGTGGTAAGACTAAAGAAACAGAAAAATCATAAAAATTTTGATGTAATTGTTATTCCAAGCCATCATCCTACCTCTTATTCTTTTGGAGACAACTCTAAAGTCTAAAGCTGTGAGCTGTCCATGGTGCTGAGTAATAGTCTGCATTACACTGGGGCAGAGACTCCTCTCCAGTCCAAGTGACCTTATGTGGAAGTGTGTCTCCTTTATTTGATCAGGAGTGAGGGACTGTGGAGATTTGGCTGTTATTGAACCAAAGTAGAAGCACAAATCCTGCTACAATCCGGTTATGTCTGAACAGTCAATCCCAGAGCACAACTTACTCCAGAATACACACTTCTTCAATACTTTATGAAGATGTGAGTCAGGCCACTGGTGAATGGGTCAGCGTGATTGACAGGAGGATTGGCCAATCAAGGATATGCATGGTCCTTCCATAGCAAAAGAAGTACGGCTGCTTACATGGAAAAAGAAAGGGAAAAAAATATCTCTGTGGTTTGAAAAATATTGCTGCTTTCTGCAGAATCAATGAGCAAAGCACTAAACTGTTAACCTGCTCACACCAGACTCATATGTGTGTCACTGAATTGAGTTCTACACGTAATCAGTGTGGAACGATCAGAAAGCACTGATTGGCCGAAGTGTCATAACAGCGGCACAAGCCAAAAATGCATAGACATCTTCTCTGTTCACAAATGCACAAAGCACTTACCTTCTGCACAATTTTTACAAACTAAATAGACTGTATCTGTGTTAAAATAGGTTAAAGTACATTTGTTGGTGTCGGCATGTTTGTTTTGGTTAGTTTGGGCGCTTCCACACAAACCTAATTGCGGCAAAATGACTGCATCAACCACACTGCATGCTCTGTTGCACCAAGATGGATGCCAAGATGGATCCTTGTGAGTTTGTGAACTCACAAATATCTTGAGATGCGACAGAGGGCGTGGGACTTGAAGTGTGTGTTTGTAGGAGGATGAGCTATATGTGCTCGAATCGTGCGCACTGCCTCAGCACTTTTGGACTATTATGGGCTTGATGTGTGGGATTCCACATCAAGCAAATGAAGACTTGTGCATGCTTCTTGAGCTCCTTAAAGGTCCCATGGCATGAAATTTTCACTTTCTGAGGTTTTTGAACGTTAATGTGAGCTCCCCTACCCTGTTTAGCCCCCCCATGGTTAAAAGTTGCGAAATGTCTAAATTGAGCATTTGCGATCCTTTTCTGCGTTACAAAAAATCTGAACTCAAACGGGCGATTTTGAACAAGGCACCTGATTGACGTCAGATTGAAAAAAGAAATGCAAATGCAGTTCCACCCCCGTCTGTCTGTACTCAGCGTCTCTGTAAATCACGCCCAGAGAGTTTGGACTGCGAATGCGCTAGGCAATGCGAAATGCGTTTTTTTTATTTGCCTGGAGGCACGTCCGAGTGTTTCTAGGCTCGGAAGTCCTTTATCTGAGCCTCTGGACCTTTGAACAGCAGTGGTTTAATTTTATTTTATGTGGAAATGTGTTTATTTTTCAATGGAACGCTTCAAATCTCTCCCCCGTGCAAAAACACGGAAATGGATCAGCTGAGCGCTCAGAGCCAGAGCGGAGAGTTTGGCCACGCCCCCACGCTCTACTATAGGCCAGCTCTTTTCTCCTCATTTGCATTCAAGCAACAATGCCCATTATAGTGTTCAGAGTGAGAAAAATTACTCTTTCTCATCTTATCTCTGTTTCTCATGCACTGAGTGTTGATTTTGAAGAAGGATTCATTTACAGTATTAGGGAACCATTAAGGAGCCATATAAAAGCATCAAGAAGTACCATGTCATGGGATCTTTAAGGCTCACAGGAGATCAAACACATGTGAGTGAGGGTCCACGTTCTTAGTCGGAGACACTTCAGTGGTGCGCTGCAGCGGTGAGGAGCTGCATGATGTGGAATCACCCCATTAGGTCCTTCACCATGTGTGGAACTCTGATCTAATTACAGTAGGTAAAACACATAATGTGTAGCGTAATAAAGCTCAAATGCTGTCATTTAAGCAGCACTGTCAGTGTCATTTAAGTGTCATTTAAGCAGCAGTGTCATTGGGGGAGGGAGGGCAGGGAGAGACAGCTTGGTGGATGAAGCTGTCTTTCAGTCTGCTGGTCTTGGCCCTGAGGCTCCTCAGTCTCCTTCCTGATGGCAGCAGACTGAAGAGGCAGTTGGATGGGTGGGTGGGATCACCCAGAGGGCTTTGCGGGTGAGGCGGGTGTGGTAGATGTCCTGCAGGGAGGGGAGAGAGACACCCACAATTCTCTCAGCTGCTCTCACTACTCAGTGTAGCTTTTTCCGGCAGGACACGGTGCAAGTGCCATACCACATAGTGATGCAGCTGGTGAGGATGTGACCTATGGTGCCTCTGTAGAAGGTGCTCATGATGGAGCTGGGGCTCTGGCTCTCTTCAGCTTGCGGAGGAACTAGAGTCGCTGTTGGGCTTTACTGGCCAGTGATGCAGTGTTCTTTGACCAGGAGAGGTCCTCAGAGATATGCACACCCAGGAAATTGGTGGTGCTTACTCTCTCCACAGCAGCCCCGGTGATGGTGAGGGGGGCGTGCTGTGTGTGTGCTCTCCTGAAGTCTACCACAATCTCCTTTGTCTTCTCCACGTTCAGGGAGAGGTTGTTGTTACTGCACCACTTGACCAGGCAGCTCATCTCGCTCCTATAGTGAGTCTCATCGTCATTGCTGATGTGACCAACACAGTTGTATCATCCGCAAACTTGATTAAGAGGTTGGAGCTGTGTGACGGTGTTCAGTTGTGGGTCAGCAGAGTGAAGAGGAGGGGGCTCAGCACACATCATTGGGGAGCCGACCCGTACTGCCTGCGGTCTTCCTGTCAGTAAATCTAGCAGCCAGTTGCACATGGAGGTGTTGATCCCCAGCTTGTCTAGTTTGAGTATGAGTTGCTGGGGGACGATTGTGTTGAATGCTGAACGGAAGTCAATAAACAGCATTCTAAGGGCTGAGTGGAGGGCTGTTGAGATTGCATCATCGGTCGAGTGGTCAGACCAATATGCAAATTGAAATGGGTCCAGGGTGGAGGGGAGAGATGTCTTGATGTGTTGCATGACTAGTCATTTGAAGGAGTTCATGACGGACGGTAGTCGTAAAGGCTGGATGGAGACGACTTCTTCGGCACAGGGATGATGGTGGAGGTTTTGACGCATGTAGGGAAGACAGCCTGGCTCAAAGATGTGTTGAAAATGTCTGTAAAGACATCTGTGAGTTCTGCAGCACAGTCTTTCAGTACATGACCAGGGATGTTGTCCAGTCCCAGAACTTTGTGTGCGTTGATCCTGCTGAGGGATCTCCTCAAACTGTCCAGGGACAGTGTCAGCACCTGGTCACCGAGAGGGGGTGGAGTCTTCTGTGCCAGGGTGCTGTTGTGTGCCTCAAAGTGAGCGCAGAACTCTTTTAGCTCATTCGGCAGGGAGGTGGAGCTGTCGGCAGTCTGTGGCATTGGTCCGTATCCTCTGCCACAGACTCTGCATGTCTCTGCTGTCTTGGAAGTGCTGTGCTATCTTCCTAGAGTAATGTCTCTTAGCCTCTCTGATGCCATGTGACAGGTTTGCCCTTAGGCCCACCTCTTCTCCAGCTCTTCTCCAGCAGTGTTTTTATCTTACCTCAGAGCTCAGAGCTTTACGTGTTTCCATAAAAACGTCCTCCTTGTAGCTTCATTAATCCCTCTGTGGTCTTCTTTTCCCCTGACAGTAAAAACATTATTAGTGTTTGATGTAAATCTCTCCATATATGAAAGTTTGAGCGGACTTTTCATCATGTTAGCTGCAGATTACTAGCCAAACTTTTAGCTTTTAGGTTTAGGGCCGTATTTTACATTTACAGTTGTGTTAGTGATGATTTCCTAAAGATAAGTGTGTACTCACATGTTTTCTCCGCTCTCCGTACGTGAGTTTTGCTTTATGTTTTTGCTTCGTGTTTTCACTCATGTTTTCAAACATCTGTCTGCTGCCGCGTGGTGCATGATGGGATATTGGAGGCTGTGAACTCTACTCGGATGTGCCCTACGTTCACGGCCCGATCTCCATGGAAATGAGGCTGGTTTTCAGGCTGCATTTGAGGGCTGTATGAAATAGGGCAGGTCTTGTCGCGCCTGAAGTGAGGTACGTGGGTGAAAAAACAGCTTTCAGAAGGTGCAGCCCTCGAATTGGGACATGGCTTTAGACTCTATTTTGTGTCTGTCACTCGCGAGCACACAGCAAACACCATTAGACCAGCCATGCTTTCATTCTGACAGTTTGATGGTCAAAATATACAAAGAAAAGAGTATACCATTACTTATAGAGAGGGTTACTTGGGGTATTAACTGCTAACACATAACATATTTACATCACCATGTTTTGAACATGCAAAAATATATATATATATATTGCGAGAGAAATTGCTCCCTGCGCTAAGTCTCTCCGCTTTCAGAGTGATACAACACAATCACTGTGCATCCCACAAATTAAACTGCTGCGCATCGCATCAGATTTGTCAAGTTTCTACGTACAGTTTTGTATCATGTTTTGGTGTATTTATAGAGAACTGTTGTATGTGAGCAGTGGTGACATAGGCTTGTGGGTGGAGCTTTGGACAGAATGTTACAGCGAAGAAGGGATTGAATAGGGCCCAGGAGAGATCACTAAAATACTGAAATATGCATGGATGATATCTAAAACCTCTTCAGACATACCCCCTCTTTAAAATAATATTACTGAAGTAGAAGTACAAAGTGTGGTTAATTAGTCAAATTAGTCAAGAGTTAAAAGATATGGGGAAGTTACACAACAAATACTAATAAGTGTCACATTCCAGACACAGATAGAAGTACATAGAAATATTTCTGTAACACAATAACACAAATGTTGATGAGTAAAACCAGGGGGGTATACCACGAATGTCACTGAACATAGCGACGCCTTAGTGGTAAAGCCTCGCCTGAAGTAGCGGCAACTTAGAGTAAAGCCTGAAGTCGTTCCACTAACGCATTTCAGCTGCGCCTCAGCAGCGCTAACTTGAGCCGCGTCTATCCTATCCTATCCTAGGTGCGTGCACGGGGAACGTAAGAAGCTGAGAACAAGCGACTGTCGAAAACGCCATCATGTCGAAGATTCGTGCCGATTATTTCGGCGCATCAGAACAGAAGTTGCTTTTGGAACTCTACAACACATTTGCAATAACCAAGGCGAGAGACATGGCGTGGCAGAAGATCGTCGAGCACTTAAATACGTAAGTTAAGTCCTACAACAGTGATGAAGGTTGAGTTTTTCAAGTATGTTTTCACTATTGGTGTTAAGACTGGCGCATGGGGCAGAGGATATGCTACGGTTTGTCATGTGGGAGATGTGAGTTTGATTCTCAGGGAGAACAGTTGATGTCATAAATATTATGTATTTGTAGAGCAGTCTTGTCAGTTGTAATTTATTTTTACTGTGTAAAAGTATTTGCTCCAACTAATACGTTAAATTGTGTTATCTTGTCTTTGAGCAGGAATAATGTGAAGAGGACTGTTTTGCAGGTAAAGACAAAGCATAAAAACATTTTGCAGAGTGGTAAGTAGGCTAATATTAATATTATTATTCAATGAAATTAGTAATACTGTTGAAATGGTACCTTAATTTAATTTAAAATGAACAGTAGCTACCAAGCCACAGTAGGTGGGACCCCCCCAAAACCTTTCACCTGCAGAGGAGCTGGCACTGGCCCTAAACCGGGGTCACCCACTGGTGGAGGTAATTGAAGGAGGGACCCCATCAAAGATCCTTCCTGCGAGTTCTCCTGAAGAGTATATTCAAGGTATTTTCTAGGCTAATGCTTGCCTCAGCTGTGATCAAAGCATTTGTGTATTTTAATAGTATGTTTGTGTTGTAGTTACTGAAGATGGCGTACACTTGGACCCTCCTCAGCAGTCCTCCAGCAGTGGCCTCACACCAGAATGTCATACCTAATGTCTTTTATTGTTTTATGCCTATTGATGGAAATTGATGACTATGATTTCATTAAAGAGGCTTGCACAGCATCTCTGAAGCAAATTTGTTGAATCATTGAAATGTTGCATAATGGAGTGTGCCTGTTATTTGGCCACATTTTGTTTTAAAAGTAAAGGTTTACCTTTAACTGTATTCTTTGATAGAGATGTCACATAAAATATAAAGTGTCAATGTCATCAAGTGAGAGTGATGTTAGGCCCAGCTGATATAAGTTCTATGATGATATGAATAATTTTTGGTTAAATTCATTCACATTTGTGTAATGTGTGGCAAATGTAAATTTGTGAAAATGTAACACATAATTGAATGCGCATGAATACATCAGTAAAAGGAATCGAACCTGGGTCTCCAACGTGAAAAACACAGTACTTAACCACTCAACCAAAGTCTTTCTCTGTGACACCTCTGGAATTCTTCTATCTGATAATGTCGTAAAGACAGCGGTTCAAAAGAAAAACAGAATCACACAGAGAAAGAGGCAGGGCATCCCATAGTTTTGGGACGATGGCCTGAAAGGACTAACATGCACAGCAAGATGGATTCTCATGATATTTGTGAATTCACAAACTCAAGAATCCTTGTCCTGTTCCCACTGGTGCTGTATGGACTTGAGACTGAACCAATCATAGAACAGAAATATGGGCTGGGTGGACCCAAAGCAAAGTTCCAAACATGATGCTGCACACAGACGTACTTCAGCCTATTGTAGTGAAAATACAGTTTTGTTTGTGAAAACCAGTAGAGTGCTTTGAGCATTTGTGGACAGGGAAGATGTCTGTGTTTTTCTCTCACCTGGATGTGAGGCACTCACAGTGCTGCTCACAAGGACAGGTGAGTTTAGGTCTGACTGGAGGACCAGAGGTGTCCAAATGTGTACCATGTCCTTGGCCTGTCGATCAAGTGCTCTAAAACACATTTTTATAATTTTGAAATCAAATCAAATCTGACACCAGTGGGAACATTGACTGGAAGCCCTGATGTGGGACCTCCGGGTAAATGACTAGCAGCAGTTTGAACAATCTGTGAAAAACTTTTAACAGTGACAAGAGAAACCACAACTGTTATTCAAGTAAAGGTACTGTTACACTGTACAATATATATGATAAAAGAAGAAATTCAATTTGTCAACTGGACAAAGTTTGTTTGGTCGAAAACGTTTCGCTGCTCATCGGAGAGGCTTCGTCAGTTCTGGTTCTAGTGCTGGTTAGACCCTGTTTATATCTAGCTGCAGGGAGGAGCTCACTACACTGAAATTGTTCTGAAACTATCTCAACTAATTTGTTTCTTTTGTTTTTCGAATTTCTCTGGCGTCTAGTTTAGCATACCTATTCAACCCTAACGACCGTCTCCACACCTCTTGCCCTGACTTGTCTGCCCTATTGTTTCTTTTGTCTGTTTTGACTTGGTTTGAGAATGGAATTATAAATGGGAGACAAGTTATGTCTGATTCCTCCATTTCTGTTTAACGAAGGATTCTCTTTTGACAAAAATTGCCTCTTTGACTCCCCTCTCAAACCCCTCTCAATTCCATTATCAAACCAAAGTCAAAACAGACAAAAGAAACAATAGGGCAGACAAGTCAGGGTCAGAGGGGTGGAGACGGTCGTTAGGGTTGAATAGGGATGCTAAACTAGACGCCAGAGGAATTCGAAAAAACAAAAGAAACAAATGAGTTGAGATAGTTTCAGGACAATTTCAGTGTAGTGAGCTCCTCCCTGCAGCTAGATATAAACAGGGTCTAACCAGCACTAGAACCAGAACTGACGAAGACTCTCGGATGAGCGGCGAAACGTTTTCGACCAAACAAACTTTGTCCAGTTGACAAATTGAATTTCTTCTTTTATCATGGATTCTACCTGGACGACTGAGGGACTCTTCACGCATGTACAATATATACTTCAAGTAGGTGTACTGTTATAGCCTGGGAATTCCCAGGCCGCTTCCGTTCGTTTCGAACTGGAAGGCGGCCTGGAAACTCGTCCAAGCGAGAGTCCCAGATTTAGGGCCCCAATCAGAGAGCGGGGGAGGTGTGGCAAGACGGTGACGCGTACTACATGACAAACGGAAGCTTGTAGTTTGAACTGACAACTGACATGATTGGCTATGGACTTACGTATACGCTCAATGATAGACATTCATAACGCCCAATAAACGGCCGTTGGCAATCGCTAACCACACCTCCGCTACGGGATTTTTCGAAGCGAGTTTCCAGACCCATATCTCACTTGTGATATGGTCAGGTGTTAACCAGACTAGTACTGTTACACTGTACAATATATTACTCAAATAGGAGTAAATGTATGGGTTCTGGTTCTGGGTACTTGAACAAGTACAACTTTATTAAAACATAATCATACTTCTGTAAATGATCAGGAGGATGGTCCTCAGTTGGATCAATAGCTTTAATGCACATGAGTGGAGCCTTGGGTAATGTGGATATGAGAGTTAAGAAAATATTATAAAAGTGACATTTTTATTAAAAGCAGCAGCCCAGAGCCCCTCTCTCTGCACTTTATTAGCCTGCACTGCAAGCTACAATATATCCCTGCTAAGTATTCCAAAACTTTTGTCTGCTTTCTCTCCTAGAGGCCACGGAGGCACTTTAAAAGTCCTATATTACACAGAACTGACTCTTGTGAGCTTTAAGTCATGTTAGAATACTGTTACCTCCTCAAAAACACACCTGGAGTTGTGTTTCTGTTTTGTTTTTTCATTCACACATGTTTGAGTAACTCTTTATTAGGGTTGTATACATCTCCAAAGCTCAAAATGCATGCATGATGCAGTACTTTTCATGTTAACAGCTACCTTTTACCCTTTTATGGTTCAGTAGTACTGGTAGGGCCAAAATCATCAAAATGATTCTAGTGAAATGTGTATATAATTTAAAAACACAGTGGAGCTCACCTGTATTACCACATGACATCACAAGGTTGAACAGTGTGTTTACTGTTTAAGAGAAGAACTAAATATGCAGGTTTTGTGTAATAAATGTGGGAATGAAACAAAACACAACTCCAGGTATGTTTCTGATGAGGAAACAAAACAAATTATAACATAGATCAGAAAACTGTGTAATATGAGCCCTTTGAGATCAGAGGGGGGAAACGCGAATGTGTCCTGTCCATGGCAGATCATAAAGCTGCAAAAGGCCTCTCCACACAGGTCTGTCGTAGGAGGCACTAAACCAACAATATAAAGTCATCTGAGTCAGCAGCACTCCTGCACATAGCCACAGGCTCCACAGGCTCCACAGCACCACCATGGGACACGTGTCTGCCTCTGTCGTTGTTCTGCATCTGCTGTGAACGAGACATCTTATCTCTAGCTTTTTTTTTTTTTAAAGGAGGTGTTATGTTTATTTATTATTATCTTTTTTGTGTGTGTGGCCAGTGGGTGGGGGAGGGGCGAGAGGGAGGGGTGGATGCCATTCAGATGTGTCCTGTATTACTGTATTACTGTCACAGCTGTAATAGCACTATTTAAAACAATGCACTCTGTTTATTTTTGTATTTGTATTTATTTATTTATTTGTAAAGGGACAGCACATATTAATGAACATTTAAAATGTAACTATGTAAAGATTATAGCCAGCGTGGCTAATTTCCATCTTCAGTCCCTCGGCAGGTTGATGTCAAATCAGGGAAAAGTACAACAACAATCACACAAAAGTACATAAAACCAACACTCACTGTACACACAATTCAGACAGTTCAAGTCAAGAGTCTAAGAGTTAAACCAATAACCCCTCAATATATTTCAATTTTGTTAAAGGTCCCATGGCATGAAATTTTCACTTTCTGAGGTTTTTGAACGTTAATGTGAGCTCCCCTACCCTGTTTAGGCCCCCCCATGGTTAAAAGTTGTGAAATGTCTAAACTGAGCATTTGCGATCCTTTTCTGCGTTACAAAAAATCGGAGCTCAAACGGGCAATTTTGAACAAGGCACCTTAGATCGAAAAAAGAAATGCAAATGCAGTTCCACCCCCGTCTGTCTGTACTCAGCGTCTCTGTAAATCACGCCCAGAGAGTTTGGACTGCGAATGCGCTAGGCAATGCGAAATGCGTTTTTTTATTTGCCTGGAGGCACGTCCGAGTGTTTCTAGGCTCAGAAGTCCTTTATCTGAGCCTCTGGACCTTTGAACAGCAGTGGTTTAATTTTATTTTATGTGGAAATGTGTTTATTTTTCAATGAAACGCTTCTAATCTCTCCCCCGTGCAAAAACACGGAAATGGATCAGCTGAGCGCTCAGAGCAGAGAGCGGAGAGTTTGGCCACGCCCCCACCCTCTACTATAGGCCAGCTCTTTTCTCCTCATTCGCATTCAAGCAACAACGCCCAGAATAAAGTGTTTGAGAGATATTTATGACTCTTTCTCATCTTATCTCTGTTTCTCATGCACTGAGTGTTGATTTTGAAGAAGGATTCATTTACAGTATTAGGGAACCATTAAGGAGCCATATAAAAGCATCAAGAAGTACCATGTCATGGGATCTTTAAATATGGTTACATATTTGACTAGTGGACAGCCACTGTTTTACAGCTTTAGAAAATGCTGCCAGTGTTGGAAGCTCTCGTATGTGAGCAGGCAGTGTGTTCCATGTTTGACCTGCTCGATAAGCAAAAGAGGACTGTCCAAAAGCGCTTTTCCTTAACGGCACAGAGCAGTCACCTCTAGAACCGGCTCTTGTGCGATTTGTATTTCTTTTCACAAACTCTTTTAAAGGAGGTGGAGCAAGATTATTAAAAACTTTGTAAACCAAAATTAAATCTGCATATTTGATGGTGTTGTCCCAATTAAGAAATTTATATTTGTCCAGGATTCTACAATGGTGGTAACTTGCGGGCTTTTTGTCCAACACTTTAAGTGCTTTTTTATAAACAGTTTCAACTAATTTAAGAGTAGTTTTATTTGTCAGAGTCCAACTAGTGCTACAATAATTTAGGTGCGGCAAGATCATTGAATTTAAATACATAATTGCAGAGTTTATCTGTTATTTCAATATACAAAGTTGAGGGGGGGGGGGGGCAAAATTACTTTTTTGAGTTTCCTGTCATCTTGTATTGTTGTACTCTCATAATTTAAAAAAAACATGCCTGAAGAGGATTTAGATCATCGGAGGCTCGGATAAAGGACATCCGAGCCTGGAAACACTCTCACGTATCTCCAGGCAAATAAAAAAACGCCATCTCGCATTTCGTAGCTCATTTGCGGTCCAAATTCTCTGGGTGTGATTTCCAGAGACGGTGGGTAGACATACAGACGGGGGGTGGAAATTCATTTGCATTTTTTCCCCGAGTGTGACGTCAGAAAGTTCCCTTGTTCAGAATCACCCGTTTGGGCTCGCAATTGCTCAGTTTACACATTTCGCAACTTTTAGCCATTAGTCAGAACTGACGAAGCAACTCGGATGAGCTGCAAAACGTTTGACCAAATAAACTTTGTCCAGTTGACAAATTGAATTTCTCCTATTACCATGGATTCTATTTTTCACACATCTTAAGAACAATTAGAAGAGTTCCTGATTTGCAGATCAAAGTGGCGAATGTCTGAGTCATGCGTGTTTTTAGAGTATTTGAGAATACTATCATTATTATGATACCCAGGGTGAAATGCCATCAACTTGGACTTGAGATGCAAACATAGACATGTAATCAGTGTTCCCTCTAAGGTGCTCACCTGCGCAATCATGCACTGCCCAGACGTTCAGCGTGCACATCAAATTCTTTGCAGCACATAAAATAAAATCTAACCTGAACTGATAAACACAGCGCTGGTTTGATGCACCAATCTGATAGATTCAGGTTGCACATGTGAATGTCCACACACGTTAGGGACAAGCCAACTACAAACAGACACATTTTGACTGCATTTCGCTTGCTTCCTTCAGTATGACCGTAGTTGTAGAGCTCATTGCCGCTGCTTAGAGTGGCAGGTCCACACAGAGGGAAGAACACAAAGAGGAGACCGGCAGAGCCATAATGTAATCCTCGCCTCTTCACTTTTGTTTCTGTCCAAGCCATAGTTTTTGTGAGCCAAAAAGACGGGACTTTCTCAAAGTGTGAAGCCTCTCCCCAGAGCATTATACCACAGAGCTAGCCTACTTGAATAGGCTAATGATCAAAAAGCAAGCTATAAAGTGATACTAATTTATACTTATTTTGGAGATCATTATTTTGGGAAAGATGACCGATCTTAAAGTGGTCTATAGGTCCTACAAGCCATAAAAAAATCTGCAGCTATATGCAGGCTATATTTATCAAGCTGAAAAAATCTCTTTGTGTGATTTTACAGGTTTATACACTATAGTTTAATATTATTTAAACATTATTTGTTTTTTATTTGAAGTAATTTTATTTATTTATTTTGTTATTTTTCTAAATATTGTAATGTTCAATGTTTCACTGACCATCACACTGACATAGCCTGCAAAATATTCAAAGATTTTTGTCTTTGTCATTCTAAGTGCGCCAAAAAAAACATCAGTTATATTAAATGTTATTTAACAGAAATAACCGCAGTAATTGAATGAATACACTACGTAACTTGTGATGATCTCAGGTGTGATACTGGTGTGGCCACAGTGTGCAGTTTGGAGGTCCAAGGAATGGTCAGGGAGTTAGTGTGTTTGCTCAGACACATGAAAAATTGCATGTTGCTTTTTGGAAAGGATGCTGATCCGTATCATCACAGTCTGTTTATAACTTGTAGCAGGATGTACAAATTTCCCATATTAAAAATGTTTGGAAAAGCAAAAAAGAAAGGTTGTCCTTCCTGCTGCTGTTAGACTGTACAATGAACAGCCCTGTACATGGCCATTCTCCTGTAGTAATATTGTGTAATAATCATGTATAATACACTGAAGTCCCCTTAGTGTTGTTCATCCTGTTCATCTGCTGCACTGCACATAATCAAAGAGCAGCTTATTGTACAGATCAGAGCTGTAGCCCTTTATATTATTTTATTTAGGATACTTTTAACTGCCTTTTAACAATATACACACATGGACAAAATTGTTGGTACCCGTCGGTTAATGAAGGAAAAACTGGTGTGTCTATCTGCACCCTGGGTGTTCATAGTGAAATGGACAGGATTCTTCTATTTACACCCGTCTCAAGAAACAAATAATGTGACGTGCCTACGTCGTTTCCTGTGAAAAGTGTGTGAATCCGACCGTTTCAAAATCTGACCAGAATCCGACCATTATCCAACCAGACCTTCGGAGCAAAGCCAAGTTAGCTTAGCTAAGTAATTTAACAAAAGATAAGTTAACATTGCTACAAAATACTGTATATTTGCAGTGCCCGTTATTCGTAAATCTGTTCGAATCAAGTAAGATAACTAACATTTATAGTGGTCCAAATGGAAGCATTTGGCCCTCATAAGCAGCAGGTGGAACATAGCATTTTGAGCTTTGGAGATGTAGACAGACTAATAATAAAGGGTTACTCAGACATGTGAGAATTAAACAAAACACAACTACATGTATTTTTTCGAGGAGGTTAGCACATTATAACATTGTGCCACTTTCTGTACTAAACCGTGGTTGTAGCCTTCACCTGTCCTATCTCTCATCACATTGGTCCTTCTAGCTGATCCCATAACCCACACCAGAGCTCACCGGAGTCATAGAGAGGTCACCAGGCACACTCTGAAGTATGAGTCTGTGAGGAAGAGGAGGGGCAGCAGGAGGCACACACTGATGGCATCCACTCCGTCTCTCCTCAGAGCCTGTTCTTAACGTAGGCTGGAATATCACCAGTGCCCCCGGGCTGATCACAGCTATCAAACAAAAAGCACAGACAGCCTTTACAGTCTCTTTCATTTCTCTGCTCTACTGTGTATAGCTTTCTTTTTAGAGAAACCTTCAGATAGGCCTGTATGAAAGACTTTTTGGAGCTTTTAAGCCTGTTGTCCCCTGATCATGGTTGTCTTCTCTGAGCACTGAACATCTTCACTTGGTAATTTCCCCATTTAGTTGACATTATTTAAAGTTAACATTATTTTAAATTAAATGGGAATTCCAAGATGACCATAAAGCATGTTTAAACTGATACTAAAGTGCATAATAAATGTGTTCCTCACCTTCCACGGTGGCTGGTCTCTCACCTTCATCCAACTTGGGTCCTCTACCAGAGGCCTGGGAGCTTGAGAGTTCTGTGCAGTATCTTTGCTGTTCCTAGTACTGCACTTTTCTGGACTGAGGTGTCTGATATTTTTCCTGGGATCTGTTGCAACCACTCCAGTTTGGGGGTTACAGCTCCGAGTGTTCTGATCACTACGGGCACCACTGATGCCTTCACCTTCCAGGCCTTCTCCAGCTCTTCTTTGAGCCCCTGGTATTTCTCTAGTTTCATGTCTTTCTTTTTTTATGGTATTACCATCGCTTGGTATTGCAATGTCCACCACCATGGCTGTGTTCTGTTGCTTATCCACCACCACTATGTCTGGTTGGTTCGCCATCACCATTCTGTCAGTCTGTATCTGGAATTCCCACAGGATCTTGTCATTCTCTGCAACCTTCAGAGGCGTTTCCCACCTTGACCTTGGGGTCTCCAGCCCGTACTCTGCACAGATGTTTCTGTACACTATGCCTGCCACTTGGTTGTGTCGCTCCATGTATGCTTTCCCTGCCAGCATCTTACACCCTGCAGTTATGTGCTGGACTGTCTCAGGAGCCTCTTTGCACAGCCTACACCTTGGGTCTTGTCTGGTGTGGTAGATCTGGGCCTCTATTGCTCGGGTGCTCAAGGCCTGCTCCTGTGCAGCCAGGATGAGGGCCTCTGTGCTGTCCTTCAGACCAGCCCTCTCCAGCCATTGGTAGGATTTCTTGATATCAGCCACTTCAGTTATGTTTCGGTGGTACGCCCCATGTAGGGGTTTGTCCTGCCATGATGGTCCCTCCAGCACCTCTTCCTCTGCACTCCACTGTCTGAGGCATTCCTTGAGCACATCATCTCTCGGGACCTAGTCTTTGATGTACTTATGGATTTTGGATGTTTCATGTTGGCATGGATTCTACCTGGATGACAGAGGAATTCTACACACGATGTTTCATGTTGGATGTTTTGTTCTGGACAGTGGTTCCCACACTCATTAGTCCTCGGCCTCCTTCCTTCCGGCTCGTGTACAGTCTCAGGGTGCTGGATTTGGGATGGAACCCTCCATGCATGATTAGGAGCTTTCGTGTCTTAACTTTTGTGGTCTATATCTCCTCCATTGGCCAGCTTATGATTCCTCCTGGGTATCTGATCACTAGGGTGACCATTCGTCCGGATTTCGTCCGGACAGTCCGGTTTTAGAGCTGTCTGTCCGGCCGTCTGTCACGTGTCCTCCTTTCGGACCCTTGTCGGCCACCGTTGCATAAATCGTCATAAATCTCCACCCATTATTTACACTTGCTACTCTGCGATGTTCGCCATTTCCCAATTCAGCCATTGCACGGTTCGGAGTGTGGTTTCAGTCTGCAGTCGAGGCGGTGCATACTCGCTGAGCCCTGAGTGCAGTCCGGGGATCACATGGGCGTCTGTGAAATGGAACAGATCCCGCCTCAGCTCAATGAGCCGGGTGGCTCCTTGTTCCCTACAGACAAAAATATTATACTATTGCGACTAGTAATACTTGGAATTGAGACATGGCCAATGTTCCCCCTAATTATTAATGTGTCTGAGCAAACACACTAACTCCCTGAGCGCTCCTTGGATCCCTGTGCGCGACATCCGAAATGCGCCCCCCCCGCGCGGCTCGCACTTTGCAGATATAAAAAAAAAAAAAAAAAGGAGCCCGCGGCTGAATAAAAAGCGGAGATCCGCTAAAAGCTCTTTCATCCCTGACTTACAGTAAACATTGGACATGGCTATATCCATGTTGTAATATCCAGCATTACAACAGCCCCCCCCAAGGGAAAAAAAAAAAAAGGTGTCCTCACTTCAGGGCCTTTGTCCTCCTTTTTGAATACAAGTGTCCTCCTTTCCTGTTTCATGCCGGTGGTCATCCTACTGATCACTGGCAGGGTGTAGCTGTTTATTGCCCGTGCCTTGTTCTTGCCATTGAGCTGACTTCTTAGGACTTGCCTTACTCGCTGCAGGTATTTGGCTGTAGCCGCTTTCCTTGTTGCCTCTTCAAGGTTGCCATTTGTTGTGGGATACCAAGGTACTCAATGTCCTCAATGTTTGTTATTGTTCCCTCTGGGAGTGAGACCTCCTCTGTGTGGACTACCTTCCCTCTCTTTGTCACTATCCTCCTCAAGCCTGAATGACATTCCAATGTCTGTGCTGTAGATCCTGGTGGTGTGGATCAGTGAGTCCATATCTTGCTCACTCTTAGCGTACAGCTTGATGTCATCCATGTAGAGGAGGTGACTGACGGTGGCCCCGTTTCTGAATCGGTATCCATAGTCAGTGCAGTCGATGATTTGGCTGAAGGAGTTCAGACCTATGCAAAACAGCAGTGGGGACAGTGCATCTCCTTGGTATATACCACATTTGATGGACACTTCCATTGGCTTCAAGGGTGGTTTTCCACAACTGCATTGAGTTTGCAATGAAGGTCCTTAGAGTACTGTTGATATTGTACAGCTCCAAGCACTCAGTGATCCATGTGTGTGGCATTGAGTCATAGGCTTTCTTGTAGTCAATCCAGGCAGTGCACAGGTTGGTCTGACAGGTTCTTCTGTCACGGCTGACTGTTTGGTCAACCAGTTGGTGTTTGGCTCCCCTGGTGTTTTTGCCGATGCCCTTCTGTGCTGTGCTTATGTATTGATCCATCAGCCCGCTTATTTTAGCCGCGATGATGTTTGACATGAGCTTCCATGTTGTGGAGAGACAGGTTATTGGTTGATAGTTGGATGGGACTGTACCCTTTGAGGGATCAGGATCATATGTCCTTCGGTTAGCCATTCAGGGTGTTCCATCCCTTAGCAGCTGTTCATTTGTGCTGCCAGGCGCTCGTGGAGTGCAGTGAGGTTCTTTAGCCAGTATGCGTGGATCATGTCAGGGCCTGCTAATTGCTGTGGTCTTCTCTCAGAGCCATGTGATGCCTCCCTTTCCTAGATAGATAGACAGATAGAAGACACACTTTATTCATCCCCGTAGAGAAATTATTTCTCTGCATTTGACCCATCCTTCAGGAGCAATGGGCAGCTCGTCTTTCAGGCACCCAGGGACCCATCTCCATGATCTTATTGCTCAGCTTGGTCATGACCTAAGCTGGAGGATTTTACCTGGAGCATGTTTTGGGTTGATGGGGGAAACCGGAGTGCCCGGAGGAAACCCATCCAGACACGGGGAGAACATGCAAACTCCACACAGAAAGGCCTGGGTGACCCGGGGATCGAACCCGGAACCTTCTTGCTGTGAAGCATGAGTGCTAGCCACTCAGCTAGACAGAAAGATAGATGTATTCAAAAGTTCAAAACTCCGTGCACAGCTTCCAGGTGCTGGTAACAACAGGAACATTGAATAATTCCAGAAAAGAAGAAATTTACCCCACACTTGCTTGACTTTACTCTTATTCCTTTATTAGGCTTAGAGCGAACAACGCGTTTCGCTTTTACAGCATCATCAGGTTCGCCCAATTAGTGCCAGGAGTGACTAAATACCATCCGGTCACATGTTCAGTCACTTAAAGTAATAATTTTTGGATGCAATATAACTTACATATACAGTGGGAAAACAGGCATTCAGTGTACATAATATATATATATATATATATATATATATATATATATATATATACATACACACACAGTGTTGGGCACGTTACATTGATAAAGTAATTAGTTACAGTTACTAGTTACTAACCCAAAAAAGTAACTGCGTTAGTAACTGAGTTACTACACTATAAAAGTAACTAGTTACCTAGGAAAGTAACTAATGCGTTACTTTTTTTTCTAGTTAAAAAATGTCAAATAATTTGGATTTTTTTTTTTTGACAGTGCATTATACAGCTTTTGCTGCTTGGCTGGCGTAGCTCCGTCACCGTGGCCTTCATTGCTAACGGCACCTAGCATGCGATTATCATCATGGGGCCTGCTTCTTCTGCCTCTTCCTCTCCTCCTCTCCTCTTCCTCCTCCTTTCCTCTTCCTCCTCCTTTCCTCTTCCTCCTCTCCTCCTACTCCTCTCTCCTTCATTGTTAACGGCACCTAGCATGCGATTATCATCATGGGGCCTGCTGGTGGCCACTAGTTTAACAGAACCGTGCGCCGTCCAGAGATGCTTCATTAAATTCGAGTTGCTTACATTGGACGTGGACAAAGTCTTTGGTCTTTGACACAATGTGCACGTAACATGTACATTTTTACCTTTTACCTCGATGAGGTTAAAATACTGCCTATACTTCTGTCTTCAACTCGGGACTCGCCATCTGACACGGGGTGTGTGTACTGTGTGTGCACGCTACTACTGTGTGCTGGGATTGTGTGTAGATACCCGCCCACCGCCCACTGGGTGTCTCTGGTTGGCTCAACATGAAATCTTACTCTGCTTTAGCCAATCATCATTACTTATCCCGCCCTTACCAAAGGGAGAAAAAAATTCCCCTGTGCCTATGCGAGTCGCGCACATGATGCCAGTTTCAAAATGAGTAGGTTCAGTAACGCGCGGTAACGCGCCGTTTAGTAACGGTAATTGAGTTCCTTTATTTTAAAAGTAATGCGTTACAGTATTAGTTACTGTCAACAGTAACGCGTTACTGCACAACACTATATATATATATATATATATACACATATACACAATCTCCCACAACATCCTCATTCACAGAGTTCAGTCGATTGGTATTTCCCACATTCCTCTCTCCTGGTTCATTTCATATCTCTCTGATCGCAGTCAATTCATCCAATTCAAATCTTGCAAATCCAACACTTTCCCTGTCTCTGCTGGTGTTCCCCAAGGCTCTGTCTTAGGTCCCCTTCTTTTTATCATTTACATGCTTCCACTTGGCTTTCTGTTCCGTAAACACAACATTCTTTTTCACTGTTACGCGGATGACACCCAGCTCTACATTTCTACCAAACCTTCCTCATCTCTCCCTCCAACCTCTCTTACCCTCTGTCTACAAGAAATCCATTCCTGGTTCTCCTCCAACTTTCTCAAACTTAACATCTCTAAAACTGAAGTCCTCCTAGTAGGCACCCCCTCCACTATCTCCAAATCCAGCAGTTTCTCTATATCTATCCATGATTCCACTGTCCTTCCTTCCCCTCAGATCAAGAGTCTGGGTGTCATCTTTGACAGCACACTTTCTTTTCAATCCCATATTAATAACATCACCCGCTCCGCCTACTTTCACCTCCGCAATATCTCTCATCTCCGCCCCTCTCTCACTCCTCACACCACTGCCATACTCGTTCACAGCCTTGTTACTTCCCGGATTGACTATTGCAGCTCCCTCCTCTTTGGTCTCCCCAATAAATCCCTCCAGAAGCTGCAGCTTCTCCAAAATTCCGCTGCCCGCATCATCACCAGGACCCCCTCCTCCCACCACATCACCCCCATCCTCCAACAACTACACTGGCTCCTCCTGCACGTCCTGCTCCTCCTCCTCCTCCCACCACATCACCCCCATCCTCCAACAACTACACTGGCTCCTCCTCATGCTCCTCCTCCTGCACCTCCTGCTCCTCCTCCTCCCACCACATCGCCCCCATCCTCCAACAACTACACTAGCTTCCCATAAAACAAAGAATTAACTTTAAAATTCTCCTAACCACCTTCAAAGCAATCCATAACCTGGCCCCACCTTACATCACTGACCTCCTCCACATCTCCATTCCTTCTCGCTCCCTCCGCTCCTCTTCCTCTCTCCAGCTCTGTCCCCTCTGCTCGTCTCGTCACCATGGGGGGCAGAGCCTTCAGCCGCTCTGCTCCCCTGCTCTGGAACTCTCTCCCTCCTGACCTCCGCAATATTCACTCTCTTCCTATTTTCAAATCCAGACTCAAAACACACGTGTTCAGACAATCCTACACCACATAAGTCACTTTCACCATCTTCCAGTTTTGTATCTCTGTTTTTATCTTTGTATTTTAAGTATTTTTATGTTTTAACTTTGTTTTGTACAGTGTCCTTGGGTGTCTTGAAAGGCGCTTTTAAATAATATATATATATATATATATATATATATATATATATATATATATATATATAGGGCGGGGGGGGGGCTTATCTTAATGTCATGCAAATGAGCACCATTCTACCCCACAGCACTAGCGTGAGAGAACCTTAAACACAACTTTTCTCAGGTTTGTCTTTACAGATGCGCATTCTTTCAAATGGACACAAATTCTTCAAATTTTCTCAGATTTTCACGTAAGACATCATTGGAAAGCTTAGAAACTACAGTTTCAGAATCTGTGAATAACCCAAAACGCCTCTGGGATGACTTGTGACTGGTTTTGCCGCACTCTGTATATATATACTGTATATCTCTAACGCCCAGACAGGAAACTTTGACCGCTTGTATCCTAAATCTTTCGGTCATTACCCAAAGCTCATGACTATAGGTTAGGGTAGGAACGTAGATTCACCGTTAAATCGAGAGCTTTGCCTTTTGACTTCTTTAGTGCACCAACCGGGGGTCAGACCGCTGTGGTACCCCTCCCAGGGACAAGAAGGCAGGATACTCTGCACTGTTGCATGGCTGACACCACAGTGAGGGACCACCAAGCCTGTCCCTGACACAAAGGTGCAGGGACACAAAGCTCTCTGGGGTGAACTCCAACACACGGTGGCTGAGCTGTGGGGCTATAAGCAAGCCCACACCAACCCGCCACCGCTCCCTGTGGGCAACGCCAAAGAAATAGAGGGTCCAATCCCTCTCAAAGGAGTTGGGTACCAGAGCCCAAGTGTGTAGAGTTGAGCCTGACTATATCTAGCCGGTACCTCTCAATCTCCTGCACAAGCTCAGGCTCTTTGCCCACCAGTTAGGTGACGGTCCACGTTGCAACAACCAGATACCAAAGACACCCATCCGCAACAGCTGCCACTCATCTATGCACATGACCCCTATGACTCCCTCTGCAGGTGGTGAGACAACAGGAGGGTAAACCCACGTTGTCCTTTTGGGTTGAGCCTGGCTGGGGCCCATGGGCAAAGGCCCAGTTCTTGATTTTAAACTGTTCATATGAAGTACTCTTAATCTGACCCGTCACCTAGGACCTGTTTGCCATGGGAGACCTTACCAGAGGCATGATGTACTACTACTGAATGAGCTATTTTATCACCAACTAAAACAGTGTGGAGTGAGGGTGAGCTTAAAAGAGGCTTTCCTGTTGTCACCTGGCTCTCCCTGGAGACTGTGGTGATGCTGCAGGGCAGAGACAATGGACATTTTTGTCCTCTCCTCAAAATGCCCTGATAATGCTGACCCGTCCTCCTTCACAATATGTTTATGCAGCTAAACTTACATTTCCCTTTATTTCATTTAATAAAATATCTCTCACATCTTCAGGAAGAATTGGAGAAGTGTGTATTCTGGATCCCAGACAAATTCATTAGTAGTTGCTGCATGAAATGATGGCCTAAAGCGACTGGGTTGTACTGTCACCTGTCACTGTCCACCTGCATTCTCAGTGTGTGGATGTTGTTAGGATGTGTGCTTTAGTGTCTGTGTAGTCTGCTGCAACAGTATATGAATCTTACATTTGCACTGACAATGACCGGCTGACACCACAGTGTCTTTTTCAATAACCTGAAAAAGTTGAAAAGAAACAGTATAAGAGACAGGTTCAGATTTGCTGTGGTCCAAAACTTATTCCTCACTTACCTTATGCATTCAGGGCATCCTAATTATTCACTGTGATAAGTCAATCAAAACATGTTATAACATGGACAATACACGGAATAAAACACATTATAATTAGATCCAGCTGACTTATTTTGACCTCAAGAGCTGCTTATAGAATACATCTGTACTGGGGCAATTTGAATTTTGCTCATATTCATGGGAAAAATCATGTAGTAGTACAGGGTCTTTAAAATGTATGAGAGTCAGATCAGGAGCTGCTTAACTGTGGGCACTCTTTAAATAATTGAAATGAACAAGGGAAACTAGATGCACAGTGGAGCCTATAGCCACTTAACATAAACAATCATAGGCAAAGATAGGTAGATGTGTGTGTGTGTGATTCAATCTGAAAATATCTCCTATTTCAACTGAATATACTCCATCTATAGGGCCTACTTGTTCATTCAAATTCATATTGCTGGCTTAAGTGGTGTGCTGAGTGCTAAGCCCCAAATGGAGTAGCAGGTACAGGTTACACACACATACAGATGCATTGTGGGAGCATTGTACTCTCCAGAACTGTGATGTGTGATAACATTATACACCTCAACACATCTCTCCGGCTGGACAAGACAAGCTGTTTGTGTCATAGAAGAGCAGAGCTGATACAGGGCTGCTTGTGAGCACATAAGGGGCACTGTGCCTCGGGAACACAGGCATCATCAAAGGGAGGTGTCAGAGATGTAAAGAAATGTACAAAGATGCTCCCTAAACCAGCGCATGACTTCCCAGTAGCTTTAAAGAGGGGGTATTACGCTTCTAGGAGGCACTTCTGTGTGAAGGAGGTTTCGCAGGTCTTTCCTTCCTGCTGCTGTCAGACTGTACAACGAACACTGTTAACATGTCATTCAACTTTATCTACACTACAATATTCAGCTATACTCGAGAGTCTATTTTTAGGTCTATTTTTAAATTATTTTAAGCCATTATTTATTATCTTGTTTTATTGCATGCTACATTTCCCTGCTGTTCTTGATCTGTGGTAACATTATAACATAACAACTCCCTGGTATTAACTACGAACTAGAGGTTTCAGGGACAAGTTTAGGGGACACTGTCAGTCCACCTTAAAACAGCCTCACTGGAAATTCCACCTTAAAGGAAAAAGTAACGTTTTTTTTACAATCTGAGCCTTCTTTCAGCAATAAAACAAGTAGTTTTACTCACCCATAGCAGTTTGGTGTCAGTTGGAGCAGTATCGCAGAACTTATGTTGAGCCGTTCTGTTCTACTAATGATCCCGTATCCGTTAGCGTGAGTGCTCGGGGCACTGATTTGCGGTGTCCAAATAACACAAACTTTAGCACTTTTCAAATCACAGAAGATCGCTGTGTCAGGGTAGACTTTCAGTGGATTCCAAAACGGCCTGAAACCCGATATCGCAACAGAAAAGTAAAGTTCAGAGCGGTGTTAGCTTCTTTCGGACTAGCTGTGTTTACAAAACAGCTGAGTTCACGCATGCGCACTGTCCTCTCTGATGACGTCATCAAACGAAACCACAGCTGGATATCGGGTTTCAGGCCGTCTTGGAACCCACTAAAAGTCTACCCTGACACAGCGATCTTCTGTGATTTTAAAAGTGCTAAACTTTGTGTTATTTGGACACCGCAAAGTAATGCCCCGAGCACTCATGCTAACAGATACGGGATCATTAGTAGAACAGAACGGCTCAACATAACTTCTGCGATACTGCTCCAATTGACACCAAACTGCTATGGGTGAGTAAAACTACTTGTTTTATTGCCGAAAGAAGGCTCAGATTGTTAAAAAAAAAACGTTAATTTTCCTTTAAGTTACTGTGGATTTAGCTACAATCTTTTATTCCTGTCTTTGCCGCCTGGATGCCTTCAGTCTTGGAAAGTAATCTGAAATTGTTGATTGGTGATGGACACAGCTTAACCTAGTCCACAGTAAGTAATTCTATGTACTCTCACTGTTCATTTTAAAAGGTCCTTTGTTATTATACGTACGTGTACAGTACATGTGTAAGAAGAGCAGTTAAGTGAGTTGTGTGTGGAGCAGTCCCTCGACAAGACTAAGATACACTTTATGATCCAAGTTTGGTGATATTCTAGTTTTAATATTCACTATGTAACTTTTCTGCCAGGGAATTGACACCTACACTATTTGTCTCCATGGAGATGTCATTGCTGCGCTTACTGCTCCTGACAGGTTGCTCCAGCTGCATTTCCTGAGCAGCCAGTCCCTTCTAACTTTCTGTTAGAATCCAGAAAGATATGGAGGGGTCTGGAATCAGACCATAGAGTGTAACAAACATCTGTCCAAACTTGGGATGGTCCAGTCAGAGCTCATTTTAATCATTCTCTCAAATGCAGAAGACATCTCAGAAAATTCATAGCTAAATCTATCACTTCTTTTCCTGTGATAAATAACAATGGTTGATTATGCACAAAGCTACACTTTTTCTTAGTCCCCTGTGTATTTTTTTCCCTCTTTTTTTTTACTTCTAAACCACCTCTAGCATCTCTCTAATTTAAAAGGAAGGGGTTGGTATGACAGAATATAACTGGGACACAAAGGAGGATGCAAAGGAGAGGATCAGAGGAGAGGATAGATGGAGCAGAGGGTGCAGAGAGATGATTTTGATGAGGAAACAATTGTTAGGGCAATGCAGGTGTGGATCCAAAAAATAGACTCAAGGTGAAAAAAATGCAAAAAGTAACCAAGATTTATTGTCCAAAGAAGATTGGTGGTTTGTAGGGGAGGATATGGCAGCCAGAATACAGGAGTCTTCAACAAGGGTTCTAGGAACAAAACATAAGTAAAAAGGATTGTGGGGCAGGAATCAAACAGATACATTCAAGAGAAAAAATCACCATCTAGTTGACTTAATGATCTGGCAGAGTCTGGTTGGAGAGCTGGCCCTTTATAGCAGAGCCTTGATTGTAGATTGCGTGCAGGGACTCCCAGAAGACTTCAGTCACAGCCAGGCCATGACAACAATGCTATTACACATAACATTAAAGGTCCCATGGCATGAAATTTTCACTTTCTGAGGTTTTTGAACGTTATTGCCCCCCCCCCCCCCCATGGTTAAAAGTTGTGAAATGTCTAAACTGAGCATTTGCGATCCTTTTCTGCGTTACAAAAAATCGAAGCTCAAACGGGCGAGTTTGAACAAGGCACCTTATTGACATCAGATCAAAAAAAGAAATGCAAATGCAGTTCCACCCCCGTCTGTCTGTACTCAGCGTCTCTGTAAATCACGCCCAGAGAGTTTGGACCGCGAATGCGCTAGGCAATGCGAAATGCGTTTTTTTATTTGCCTGGAGGCACGTCCGAGTGTTTCTAGGCTCGGAAGTCCTTTATCTGAGCCTCTGGACCTTTGAACAGCAGTGGTTTAATTTTATTTTCTGTGGAAATGTGTTTATTTTTCAATGGAACGCTTCAAATCTCTCCCCCCGTGCAAAAACACGGAAATGGATCAGCTGAGCGCTCAGAGCCAGAGCGGAGAGTTTGGCCACGCCCCCACCCTCTACTATAGGCCAGCTCTTTTCTCCTCATTTGCATTCAAGCAACAACGCCCAGAATAAAGTGTTTGAGAGAGATATTTATGACTCTTTATCATCTTATCTCTGTTTCTCATGCACTGAGTGTTGATTTTGAAGAAGGATTCATTTACAGTATTAGGGAACCATTAAGGAGCCATATAAAAGCATCAAGAAGTACCATGTCATGGGATCTTTAAAAAGCCTGGTTTTAAGGCAGTTTGGTAATATGGTCATATAAAAACCATCTCCTCTTATTCTACATGAAAACTGCTGACACTGTGGTTAGATCTGTCCAAACTGAAAACTAAAATGGGATGCACCACGGACTTTGAGTCCTCATGTCGGCATTACAGATTCTACGAAAATGCGATTTTTGTATTTATTTATTTTTTCAAAATTTATGATTTCCGTTTTTTTGCAGAATGTGCTAGTTGAGATCATGAAGAAGCCTCTCCATGTTTCAGAAAACAGCATTAGTGATGTTAAAAACATACATTTTTAATTTCAAATTGGTTTATTTTTTTGGAAAGAGACAGGGCGTGTATAAATCAACATATTTCCCCACGCTTGCGCGCCCGCCAATTCTGTTGCGAGTAGCACAGAAGGGGCTTCCCCTGTTCCCCTATCAGCAGTGAGGAGCTCGTGCATATGTAAGCGGCACTGCAGGAAACTAAAGGACATGAAAATGAACTTTTAACTTCTACTTGGACACATGACACGTTCGGGAGACCTTCGGGACAGGTTCGGGACACGTCCATTTCTCCGGAGCTCGTGTACAGAGTGCCATTTGGCTCCAAAAATACGCCAAAAACACTGCAACATGGGGTGAGTCATAATTATTATCATATTTCTGCATCAAATGGACTTTATAGACTTTAGGACATGTTTAAATACTAATTCATCTTTCGTGTGGCGATCATCTGTGCTCTGTGCGGACCGCGCTGTGCGACTGCTCACTGCATATTGTCACTCCACAGATCTCCATTCACAATGCGGCTAAGCTAATGCTAATGCTAGCATTGAAACAATGCGGTGAGCGCAATCAAGAACAGACTCTTTAGGTTAATTTCCACTCTAGTTTTGTTTATATAAAAGCAGAACGTTTTGCCATAGGCTATAGCGGTAGAGTAATACTTTATTTTGATTCAATTTGACCCGTTTTGGCACTTTGGTAACTTTTTTTGATTTAGCTCTTATTTAGCCATAAGGTTTGTATATATATATATATATATATATATATATATATATATATATATATATATATATATATATATATATATATATATAAAAGATGGCTGCTCACTGCTCCTGAAAAGGATGGGTCAAATGCAGAAGTCAAATTTCTCCCGTGTGTCACTGTGTGTCATTGTGTGTGAGACCAAAAAAAAAAAAAGAAATATATATATATATATATATATATATATATATATATATATATGGCATGTATTTATTTATTGTTATTTATTTATTTAAAGCATAGTATATTATACTATGCTATATTATGTGCAATACAAAATTCATATGAGCAGTATTACCTCCTGTGAAATACTCCTTAAATACCTGTACCTTGGTATTTTATTACATATTTAATTACTTTTTAAAAAATTATATTGGTTACTTTGCTATGCTATTAGTACTTCCTGACTATAAGTAAATTTTGTAGTAAACTTTGACTTAACATATTATCCTGTGTATTATTAAATTACTGAATGATTCTGACCTGCCTGGACATTAACACACCACAGTGCCAGTCATGATGGGGGAGGGCTTAGCTTAATGTCATGCAAAGGAGGGCTGAAGAGAGGAAAGTTCACAAACTTTTTTCAGATCTTTCAAAAATCTGCTGTGCTGCTTTCAAATAGCGACAACTTCTTCAAATATTGTCAGATTTTCATGTGTAATTTGCATGACATTAAGCTAAGCCCTCCCCCATCATGACTATCTGTGGTGTGGTGTTAATGTCCAGGCAGGTCAGAATCATTCAGTAATTTAATAATACACAGGATAATACGTTAAGTCAAAGTTTACTACAAAATTTAATAGACTACCAAGATTCAAGATTGTTTTTTTTGTTTTTTTTTGTCATATGCAGGATCAACTCAAGGTCAATAATGCAATGAAATACTTAAGATCAAGAAGAACCGTTGACTCACCAAGATAGTCAGGAAGTACTAATAGCATAGCAAAGTAACCAATATATATATATTTTTTTAAAGTAATTAAATATGTAATAAAATACCAAGGTACAGGTATTTAAGGAGTATTTCACAGGAGGTAATACTGCTCATATGAATTTCGTATTGCAAATAATATAGCATAGTATAATATACTATGCTTTAAATAAATAAATAACACTAAATAAATACATGCCATATATCTTAGCTGTATACCTATAAGAAGAAATGACTTTATTGATCTCACACAGGAGAAATTCTTCTCTGCATTTAACCCATCCTGTTATTAGGAGCAGTGGGCAGCACATGACTGCGCCCAGGGACCATCTCCATGATCTTCTTGCTTCGGTTTGGTCAGGACCTAAGCTGGAGGATTTTACCTGGAGCATGTTTTGGGTTGATGGGGGAAACCGGAGTGCCCGGAGGAAACCCACCCAGACACGGGAAGAACATGCAAACTCCACACAGAAAGGCCCGGGCGATCCAAATCTTACGGCCATACCAACGTGCCACACGGGGATCGAACCCAGAGCCTTCTTGCTGTGAAGCGTGAGCAAGAAGGCTCTGGGTTTGATCCTAAATAAACTTAAAAATACATAAACTTTTGGCCACATCAAAATGGACTTTAATAAAAAATTCAATCATTTCAATAAGCTAGCTTTAATTCCAAAAACAAAGTAAAGTGGACTTTCAAAGTTCTATTAAATAAATCAATTAGTATTGGCATTGCAGCCTAATTCATTCAAATGCTACGCATTACATAAGATCTTCCATTCAAAACCTTTTGGCTAAATAAGCACAGAGTCAAAAAAAAGTTACAAAAGTGCAGAAACGGGTCAAATTGAATCAAAATAAAGTATTACTCTACCGCTATAGCCTATGGCAAAACGTTGGGTTTTATATAAACCAAAAGATAGAGTGGAAATTAACCTAAAGAGACTGTTTGTGATCACGCTGATCGCATTGTTTCAATGCTAACATTAGCATTAGCTTAGCCGCATTGTGAATGGAGATCCACACAGCGCGGTCCCATACAGAGCACGGCGCGATATGATCACCACACGAAAGCTGAATTAGTATTTAAACATGTCCTAAAGTCTATAAAGTAAACGTGTTCTGACACATACTTACCTGTTGTTTGTCTCGTTGTCCGTGGATCACATATCTGCACTCTTTTCCCCAGTAAAGTATTCTGTACCTGAGCTCCAGAGAGCTCCATGTCCCATGTCCCGAAGAGAGCGTTTACAGAATTTCCTTATGTAGCATTTACAGTCAAAGTTAAGGATTTTTAAGTTACAGATGCAAATGCAGCCTATGGAATGCAGCTACATATTCAGGAGCTGCGCACAGCTGATAGGCGGAAAAAGTAAACAAAGAGCGCAAATGTCACGTGATTGGTCCGCAGCGGTAGGATGGTAATTTAGACACACCTCGATTCTTACGAAAAATAAGCCTGTTTCACAGACAAAATGCTTTATGCTTTTTAAGCAGCCAATGCTGTTATCTGAAACATGGAGTGGGTTCGTCATGATCTTAACTAGCACATTCTGCAAAAAAACAAAAATCACAAATTTTGAAAAGATTTAGTAAAAACGCATGTATCTAAGATTGCCTAATCCCGAGTTGTGCCCTCAAAGTCCGTGGTGCGTCACATATGTGTCCTGAAATGCCGCGGTCGGTCACAAATGTGATTCTTGAATTAATTTGTCAGTTCAGATTTCATTATTTGTTTTATTTTATTTATTTATTTTATTTGAGTCAATTCTTCTGGACGTGTTTAAAATGTGAACATTGAACAGAATCTAATCACAATGTCAGAAGAAAAAATGCAATGTTTCTAATCAACCATGTTTACCTCACAGCCTTACTGCTATGGTAATCTAACCCTTTTTACCACAGCAGTACGGCTGTGAGCTTATTGCTCCCCCTCCCCCCTCCAGCTCAACTTATGAGAGCCAAAGTGGACAGACGCTGCTGTATTGTCCACCCCTGACATAAATAATGCACACAGTCTGAAATGTGTTGTGAAACTTTAATTTTGCTCTGGCTAAGGCTGCATTAGAGGGCTGTGTGAGGGCAGGTATTTAGCACATTCTGGGTACCAAATTCTGTGTATATATATATACACACACACACACACAGGCACGTGCACACACACACATACAAAAGGCAGCTCAGATATGGGTAAAGTAGGTTAGGGTTTAGGATATGGTGACTATGGTTACGATCCCTCTCCAGGACATGAATGGAAGTCAATGTAATGTTCCCGCTATAACCTTAAAAACATAACAATGTTATTTAATATATTTAATACAGACCTGAAATTAATGTTCCACGCCTTATTCAGTGGCTCTATCAGATCTGTTTTACAATTATGTTTCAATATGTGGCCCTTGGTAAAAAAAAAACACAAAAAAAAACAACAACTTTTGACACAGAAGTCAATGTGTACTGTGCTCAAAAGCCATGTAAACCTGTATGTTTGTGTTGGGAGGAAGGAGTTAGACTAATGGGAGTGTGTAGCCCCCCGGTGAGCCTTTGTCTACTGCTGCTGCTCCACACCACAGCAGTATCGATCTGAGCTGCATTAAGAAAAAGTGCCTCAATCACCAGTGATTAGAGCAGGTCTGTGAGGTCTCTGGGGCTGCAGGTCTGTGTGAGGCCTCTTATGAGGTATGTGAGGGCTATGTGACTGTGTGAGGGCCTGTGTGAGGTCTGTGAGGTCTACGTCCTTATTGTCTCCGTCTTTCTCACTTTCTAACTCAGCCAAGTGTCCTGCTCACAGCTCCTGGGAGTGCATGTGGAACAGGCTCTGAAGGGAGTCAAACGACCAGATCAAATGCTTCTTTTAATAAACATCAATGCTTCTATGAATGAAAAGTGTTCAGAAATGTCTTTATGTGTCAATGTTCTTTTTTTTGTTTTGTTTTTTGTTTCAATTCAATTTGTCAACTGGACAAAAGTTTATTTGGTGGACACTGCTTATAACTGCAGGGGAGTTAAAAAGGGTATTTTTGTCACAAAAGAGAATCCTTCCTTGAACAGAAATGGAGGTCTCAGACATCATTTCTCCTTTTTTCAATCATTTTAGCACATTTTTTGATACTTGGTTTAGTTTAATCATTTGGCTCATACATTTATCTGAACAGGGGAGGTCAAACATTTCTCATCAGGTCACACCATTCTCAGGCTCTTTCTCAAAGCACTTGGCACAGCTCTCATTCAAAACCACACATTATCAGTGAATTCAGCTTGTTTTATCAACACTACAGTTCTGTGCTCATGTGCTAAAGGACTTTGGCCTAAACTCTGTCACGTTCAATAGAAACTCAAACAGAATGGCAAAAACTACAACTTCTGAGCACCAAAAATCGAACAGGATGTGGACATGTACAAGGCAAGTCGTCTTGATGTATTTGCTATTCCAACAGCTTTCAATTATCTTCATCTTGAAGAGGCCAACGTCACGGTTCTATCCAGGCCGCTCTGTGAGCACCTTACGCGGGCAGGTCTAGAGCAGCGGCTCGCCTCAGCTGTGACTCGAAACGAAACCAGGAAATAGACCCACGCGCAGCGGTTTAATCCACCTGGTCTAGTCCTGGTTTAGTCCTGGTCCAGTCCAGGTTTAGACCTTGGTCTAGACCTGCTGTCAGCTCCGCGCCGGGTCATGTGCGCTATCACACACATGTCAGAGCGCACTCTTCTCCCCCCTCCCCCTTCCCCCCACACATCACTATTAATAATTTTGTTGAAAATCTATGAAAGTTTGAGTGTTTAAACGAGAGACAAATGTGAGAAAAGGACGCAGGACGCAGAACACAATGTTACACTATAAAAAAAGTTACACTATTAAAAAAAAAACTTGGATCGGGGCCTTGGAACGAATCAGGCTTTTTCCATTGAAATAGCTACTCAACTTACGAATTTTTCACATTACGAAACCACTCCTGGAACGAATTAATTTCGTAAGGTGAGGTACCACTGTAAATATATGTACTGTATTGTATATACAGTGGAGGAATAAGTATTTGAGCCCTTGCTGATTTTGTAGGTTTGCCCACTGACAAAGAAATGAACAGAGATAAAATATCAAAAAGAAAATCCAGAAAATCACATTATAGAAAGTATATTAACTGATTTGCATTTCATTGTGTGAAGTATTTGATCCCCTACAAAACATGATGAGTTCTGGCTCCCACAGACCAGTTAGACCAGGGGTGCTCACACTTTTTCAGCATGCTAGCTACTTTTAAAATTCAAGTCAAAATGATCTACGTGCAATAAAAATGCAAATCATTTATTTATTTATAAACATTTTGACAATTCTTTACATGTTCAATGCCTGTTGATGTACCTTGCATAACTTCATGTACATTCTGTACATTTTTTTGTCATTACCTTTCTCTTACTCTTACACATTTACCAAACGCATGTCATGACAAACAGATGCATTTCTGCACTTTTATTAGGCAAAATTCAACCACATCTCGCTGTAGGCCTGCTCTGTGTGGAACTGTAACATAAATTTAGATTAGTTTTTGCTTCATGTTTCGTCCTTGCACTTCTAATCAGCACAGTGAGGAGGAGCCTGTGTGCACTATGAGTAGGAGGAGCGAGAGCGTACGGACAGGTAGGATGTTTAATAAAGTTTAACCTGCTCTCTGATACACGCTGAGACACAAGGGTACACGCTCTTGTGGACAAGTTGCATGCACTGGTGGCGCTCATGGTGACATGCCATGCAATGTCCGTGGGTTCCAGACAAGCGCACGGGCTGCAGTGAGAAGCCCCACGCGGTCTTGCACACCGGTAAAAGTTTATTGCTGACAGCAGCCGTAATGAAATATGATCGCACTCATCTCGAGACCAAGACCGGTGTCGAGTACTACGACATCGCAATCTACCCACACTACCTTGGCGATCAACTGGTAGATCATGATCGACATATTGCACACCCCTGAGTTAGACACATCACTTGAATTAGACTCCTGTTTTAACTAGTCACCTGTATAAAAGACACCTGTCCAATCAGTCAATCAATCAGACTCCAAACTCTCCAACATTGGAAAGGTAAAAGAAAAGGATGTCCAGGACATGATTGTAGACCTGCACAAGGCTGGAATGGGCTACAAAACCATATGTAAGAAGCACCCCAGGGATTCCCAGGCCATAGTCCCTCCAGTGTGTCCTGGGTCTTCCCCGGGGCCTCCTCCCAGTATATACTATACACATAAATAATAGTGCCCCCATGCCAGAATAAAAACAAGGCCAGTTGTGACATGGGCGATGGATCCTCCTGCGGGTGGTGGGCCCACAGGAGGATCCATGGGGGTTGGTGCGTGGATGGATGGATGGATATATAGAACATAACATAAGATGCTGGCAGGGAAAGCATACATCAGAATCAGAATCAGAAAGATTTTTATTGTCATTGTCAAGTGAACAGAGTTCACAAAACTAGGAACTTGTCTCGGTGATAAGGTGCAAACATAAAACACTAAATAATAATAGTAATAACTAGAGTATAGACACTAAATAATAATAATAATAACTAAAATATAGCTATAATATAGTAAAAAACAATAAACAATCCAAATAACAAAAAGGTCCAGATGAGCAGCTTCAGAACAGTAGTGCAAACATGTTCTGTTGGAACTTGTGATATAAAGTGTCCAGCTTTGTGCAGATGTTATGAATTGTTCATGAGTCCAACAGCAGAGGGAAAGAAACTGTTCTTGTGACGGGAGGTTCTGGTCCCGATGGACCGTAGCCTCCTGCCAGAGGGAAGTGGCTCAAATAGTTCGTGTCCAGGGTGAGAAGTGTCAGCTGCTATCCGGCCTGCTCGCCCCCGAGTCCTGGAGACGTACAGGTCCGGGATAGATGGAAGGCTGCAGCCAATCACCTTCTCGGCAGAGTGCACAATGCACTGCAGTCTCTGTTTGTCCCTGGCAGTGGCTCCAGCACCACACAGTGATGGAAGAGGTGAGGATGGACTCAATGATGGCCGTGTAGAACTGTACCATCATCTGGACTGGCAGCTTGGCTTTTCTTAGCTGCCGCAGGAAGTACAACCTCTGCTGGGCCTTCTTGATGAGGGAGTTGATGGTTGGCTCCCACCTGAGGTCCTGTGGGAAGTGATGGGTGGTGGGCACATTGTACAGAAACATCTGTGCAGAGGCCTGGCTGGAGACCCCACAGTCAAGGTGGGAAACACCAAGACCAAGCCAAGATCCTTCCAGGAAAATGGAACATGAGAAACTAGAGAAATACCAGGGGCTCAAGAAAGAGCTGGAGAAGACCTGGAAGGTGAATGCATCAGGAGTGCCCGTGGCAATCTGAGCACTCAGGGATGTAACCCCCAAACTGGAGGAGTGGTTAGAGCAGATCTCAGGAAAAACATCAGACATCTCCAGAAAAGTACAGTACTTGTAACAGCAAAGATACTGCACAGAACTCTCAATCTCCCATGCCCAAGCTGGTTTTGTTTCATTCACACTTATTTAACACACAAACCCTGCACATTTAGGCTGAGTTCTTCTCTCAAACAGAAAACACCTGTTCCACCCAGCATGTGGTTATGCTGTGCCTTTAGCTTTCACTGTCACATGTTAATGATGATCAAATTAGTGCGCAGAGGTTTGGTCATATTCAACCCAAACATATCGCTCCCCCTCCTGGTCCAGAGCAGATTTAAACAGTGTCACTGGAATGCCCCTGAGGTGTGACTGTTGCAGTGACCCACTAATAGAGTCCTGGCCAGCCCTCTCCACACATCCCACTCCCATACTGATACATACACATAATAATACATTTTATTTAAAAGCGCCTTTCAAGACACCCAAGGACACTGTACAAAACAAAGTTAAAAACATAAAAATACAAAGATAAAACAGAGATACAAAACTGGAAGATGGTGAAAGTGACTGTTATGTGGTGTAGGATTGTCTGAACAGGTGTGTTTGGAGTCTGGATTTGAAAAGAGCAAGAGAGTCAATATTGCGGAGGTCAATATTACACACATACACACACTTAGACACACACACTCGTCCATGCATTGTTTTGTAAGCTGCTTATAGAAAACTGCTCTTATGACTTTTTAATGCTCAGCTCTGCTCAGCCCAGACCACACAAACAAACAAGTGCTTTTCACTTTAGGAGATTGCCCAGGAAACGATTATGTTTTAATGAGAGACCAGTCATTTACAAGCACATTCCCCTTAAAGGATTATATTTGTATCTAAATTCGGTTACTGTGCCTTTCCTTTTTTAGATGACTAATTCAGTTAGGCACAAGTATGCCCCATTTGACCCTCAGATCATCACGAAGCCACACGTTTAAAAGCTTAGTATAATATGACATCAATGGCTCATATATATATATATATATATATATATATATATATATATATATATATATATATATATATATATATATATATATATATATATGAATGGAAATCTTTACAATAACTGTTCATATCATCAAATATATAGGTCATGTATAACTTGGGATTTCTAATGAAATGTTTCAGATTTAGTTAGGGCCTCTCAGGGGCCTCTTGCTGCCGTATAATACATCTCTGATAAATTTCCACTGGATTCAACTTGTTTTTCATTTGTTATTCTGCTGTGAATGACCCAGCCTTGTGCTGACCTGTTCTTTCTGGAGCATTATGTCTTGACTTATGTATTTGCCGATGTCCTCCCGAGGGGTATAAGAACTTTGTATGCTTTGTTATGATCACTAATCTAGGGACAGATGCCTTTGTCAGGGACAGTCAGGGTGTGATTGTGGGCACAATTGCTTTAATAAATCAACCATTTGATTCAAGACATCTTTCCAGTTATGTGTATAGTATATATGATAAAAGGAGAAATTCAATTTGTCAACTGGACAAAGTTTGTTTGGTCGAAAACGTTTCGCCGCTCATCCGAGAGGCTTCGTCAGCTCTGGTTCTAGTGCTGGTTAGACACTGATATATAGTATATAGTATATAGTATATATATAGTATATAGTATATATATTTTACTTTCTCACAGGGGGGCCGGGTTCGAATCCCACCCCAAGGGGGCAAGCCAGTGTGGGTCCTTGGGCAAGACCCTTCATGGTACCATGACAATGAACCTTACGAGATGCCGGCTCAGACGTCGCCTGGCCAAACAAGGTCTGTGTCAGGTGCTGGGGAACCAGAGCACTTTGATGAAAAATGGGCTACTGGAACAAGGCGGAAATGGGCGAGATGCGAAAACAAGGCTCTGTTGGAATGCTACTACTCCAGTAACCCTAGGCAGAGGGGTTACATACCACACACGATACCCACAGTCCAAACTAACGGCCAAACAACTAGCAGCTCAGTGTTCCAACATCCACACAGCAACTGCTATCACAACTACAGATTGACGAGGTACAACACAAATGCTACGGCAAGATAAACCAGGAGGCCAAGTTAACACAAACTCCCCAACCACCGTGGAAGGTGAAGAACACATTTATATGTATATTTTCTGATCTATGTTAAAATGTTGTTTCCTCAATAAAAAGTGGAGTTGTGTTGCTCCATTCACACAAATCCTGCATATCTAGTGCGAGTGCTTCTTTCACCAGAAATCCACAGCATTTTTACTCCATACAACTTCATTTGCATTTTCATTTGCATAATTTCTGCCCTACATAAACTTGAAAACTACCCGTACATGACATCACAAGGTGGAACAGAGCATTTTGTCAGCATGTAGACAGACTTATAATAATGGGTTACTCAAAAATATGGGTATTTTTTGAAGTGGTAACACCATTCTGACATGGCTTGAAGCTCAAAAAAGTACATTTTGTGTAATATGGGACCTGTAATAGGTACATTAGGATAAAATGAGGGGCATCTTGCTCAGTCAGACTGGGGGGCTCCACCTCATCCTCACCCCTATTCACTACGGAGTCCTCCAGGGTTCAAAACATGGTATACAGTATCATCTGCATTCAGATGACTGCCAAACGTATCTACCACTCCGCAAGCATGCTGCGGCCCCCCTGATATCACTGCTTGAGTGCTTTAGTTATGTCAAGGCTTGGTTGGCCCACAACCTTTTGAGCCTCAGTGAAGGGGAATCCAACAGAGCCCTGGAAGTGACATAGGTGAATAAATAAAATAACAAGGTGTGGGAACAAGTTATAATGTGTGGGAACACGTTATAAGGAGTGGGAACAAGTTATAAGGTGTGGGAACAAATTATAAGGTGTGGGAACAAGTTATAAGGTGTGGGAACAAGTTATAAGGTGTGAGAACAAGTTATACCTTATAAGGTGTGGGAACAAGTTATACCTTATAAGTTGTTCCCACACCTTGTTAACTCGTTCCCACACCTTATTTTAGTTATTCACCTATGTCACTTCCAGGGCTCCGTAGAAACAGATCTTTCCACTTGGCAACACTGACCACCTTATGGATTTGGGTCCATTGCAGCACTTTGTCAAACCCTCTGTCACCAACCTTGGCGTCACTACTGACAGTGATTTTAAATTTGAAAAACAAGTGAACATGGTTATCAAATCTGGCTTTTATCATTTGCGGCTTTTATTTAAAGAAAAAACATTTTTATCTTGAACAAGTCACGCACGCTTTTATCTCCTCTCGTTTAGACTTCTGTAATGCACTTTTTTCTGGCATCAGCCACATCCAGAATTTTGCGCAACTTTTAACTGGAAGCAAAAAACAAGAGCACATAACCCTTTAGCGTTGTTGCACTGGCTTACAGTTAATTTCAGAATTGATTTTAAAATGTTATTGTTTGTTTTTAAAGCTTTGAATGGACTGGCCCCACAGTACATCTCAGACCTCATCCAGATTTACACCCATGCATGCGTTCTGAGGTCCGAGGGCCAGCTCCACCTCAAAACGAGACTTAAAACTAGGAGGGACAGGGCCTCCTCTGTGACCAGCTCTGGAACGCTGTTTCCCCATGTCTCAATAGCCACCAGAGTGGAGTGTTTTAAAGGAAAAGTAAAGTTTTTTTTACAATTTGAGCCTTATTTCGGTAATAAAACAAGTTGTTTTACTCACCCATATCACTTTGGTGTCATATGGAGCATTTCCGGAGATGTTTTGATTAGCGTTAGGCTAACGCCTTTAGCCTAGCACGACTTATAGCCATAGCTCGGGGCATTCCCCGAGCATGTAATATGCCCCGTGCGGGCTCCAAATAACACAAACTTTAGCACTTTTCAAATCATAGAAGCTCGATGTCTTAGTCTACGATTTTGTTTGGTCAAAAGTGGCCTGTAATCCAAGATTTAGCCATAGTTTCGAGTAGATGAGGACGCCAGTGCGCATGCGCGGAGTGTGCTCTCAGCTCCCGGGACCCAAACATGGAAAGCATAGCTGTAAACTATGGATAAATCTTGGATTACAGGCCACTTTTGCTTCAAACGAAATAGTAGACTAAAGACATCGAGCTTCTATGATTTGAAAAGTGCTAAAGTTTGTGTTATTTGAAGCCCGCACGGGGCATATTACATGCTCGGGGAATGCCCCGAGCTATGGCTATAAGTCGCGCTAGGCTAACGGCGTTAGCCTAACGCTAATCTAAAACATCTCCGGAAATGCTCCATATGACACCAAAGTGATATGGGTGAGTAAAACAACTTGTTTTATTACCGAAATAAGGCTCAGATTGTAAAAAACGTTACTTTTCCTTTAAGTCTCATCTTGAGACTCACTTTTATTCTCTGACTTTTAACACTGAATGAATTGTGTGCTCCTCTTGTGTCTTTTATCTATTTTTATGTTTTTAATCTTTTTATTATTTATTGGTTACCTGGCCAGCCAAATGATATCTCTCTGTATTTCCTATACACCGCGATACCATTTGGACACCCTCCATCCACCCTCGCTCCTCCGGTTCCAAACGGACTTCGCGATTCGGATTCGTTCAAAGATGGTGACGTCAGTGCCCCCGCCTTTGCCCTCAAAGTCACTCTTAGGCAGCGGAAGTTCCGCCTCAGTTTTGAATCAAGATGGCGCAATCTCTGATTGGTTCACTTAGCTGTCTGTCTACGCGCAACCGCAGCGCATTCTGTGGATCAAGCGTTACCAGACTCACTCGCTGGTACAGCGATGAGTCATGGATTCTTCCAGGCAAATTTATTGGTATTTTTTCCCATATTTGATTAGACTAGTTTTGTACTTGACTAGTGGAGTTAAATAGAGCTTTATTTTATATTGCCATTGTTTGTCTTATCTTATCTTATGTTTGTTTTATCTATATTGTGCGGCACTTTTATATGACTTTTATATAAGTGGATTGGATAAAAAGGCAGTTGCCATTAAAGTCCAAGAAGGGGCGCCAAAGACTACCTCATGACGTCATGAATAGTTATGCTGCAGAGTGTGTGGCAATTACGTAAATAAATAAATAAATAAATAAGTGTTTACACTGTACAAGCTAGAAAGCTGTGAGGAACGAGTTGCATTGCAGGGGAGGTACTTTGTCATGTACACAAAAGATTCAAGATCCAAGATTGTTTATTTATCATATGCAGGATCAACACAAGGTCAACAATGTAATGAAATGCAGAGGATCAGAAGAACCGTTGACTCGATAAGATAGTCAAGAAGTACTACATGGCACTGGAGAGATCAGCTGCCTGTTACAGAGCGCCGACCCTACCTTACCTTTTTTCCTCTTTTTACCTGTATATAGACGTTTTCCTCATTTTTTCTTTAGAGTAGGTGAAACACGGTGCAGTTGTGCACCTGGGAAGCCTACTCTTACTACAGCTTTATCGTCAGCTGTAGTGCTTTTTTGCACTTTATAAATCTGAGCAAAGAGATGTGCAAGGGACAGCATTCAACCACGGAGCGTTTCACATATGCGCGCGACCAGCTGCTCAGTCTATGGGGGCCTTCTATACTCTACGCCGGGAGACCTGAAGTACCAGCGGAAATACAGAGGAGGAAGAGAGGATGTAGAGGTGGACGCAAGAAACGGAGACCGGGTTTACTGAATTTACCTGCGGTAATTACGGGGAATGTGCAACAAGACGGAGGAGCTGACCGCACTAACTTGGCAGCAAAGGGAATATTGTAGCTGCAGCATTATGTGTTTCACAGAGACATGGTTGAATGAACATATTCCGGACAATATCATTTCCCTGGACGGATTTATTATAAAGCACGCGGACCGGACAGTGTTGGGAAGGAGGTGGACTGCTTGTATTCATTAATGAACGCTGGTGTCACCCCGGGAACGTGCATGTGAAACATCAGCTGTGCTCCCAGGACATAGAATGGCCTCATACTCAAAGCCAGAAGTTCAATCTGCCACGGGAATTCTTACATATTATTGTATTTTGTGTTCATATCCCTCCATCTGCGGATGGAGGGGCAGCATGCGAGCAGCTCCATAGTGTCGTGACGAGAATGCAGACAAGCCACCCGCAAATATGAATGAAAAGGGAACAGAAAGAAGCATAAACTTATGATATCTGCCCCATATCAAATCACACTTCTCTATCCGCTACTCTTCCCACATTCATGCAATACGTCACGTGCCCCACGAGAGACAATAAGACTCTGGATCTTTTTTATGCAAATGTCAAAGACGCTTACACCTCCGCCTCCCTCCCCCCGCTCGGACGCTCAGACCACTGTCTGGTTTACCTGCTCCTTGAATACACACCCAGGGTGTGAAGAGGACCTGTGCAGAAGCGGTCTGTGAAGCTTTGGGTGATTCGCCCCCCATCCCCTCTGCCCCTCTATACTGTAGTACAGGTAACAGTAGCATTTACACTGAGGTAGTGACAAACATGATACATTCATACAGAGCAGCAGCAGTAAACATATTCTGCATAATGAAAAGTAGTCTAGTGCAGTATTATTGAGAGTTCAGTATTTAGAGTATTATCCAGAGTTCAGTAGTCTGACAGCTTGGGGGTAATATCTGTCTTTGAGTCTTTTTGTGCGTGCTGCAGGCTCCTGTATCGTCTACCAGAGGGTAGCAGACGGAAGAGTCCTTGTGCCGGATGAGTATGGTCCTTAGTGATGCTGCGTGCCTTACGCAGACCCCTGCTGTGGTAAATGTCCTGGATGGAGGGGAGACTGCTGCCAGTGATGTCCTCTGCCGCTCGCACCACCCTCTGTAGTGCTTTGCGGCTCTGAGCGGTGCAGTTCCCATACCACACTGTGATGCAGCCCGTCAGCAGGCTCTCCATGGTGCACCTGTAGAAGTTTGTAAGGATGCTGGTGTTCATACCAAACTTCCTGAACTTCCTCAGGAAGTAGAGTCTTTGTCGGGCTTTCTTAACCACAGTGTCTGTATGTAGTGTCCAGGACAGATCCTCAGTGATGTGTGATGTGTGAGACAGACACGTGCCTTTCTCCTTGGCGCTCCCTCTGTGTTCTGGTTCCCTGTGCTATAGTGCACATGTCATCAGAAGGGGGTAAACCTACTTCTTAAAGGCACAGAAGCCTAATAAACAGGGAAATGTGCACATGGTATTTACACATGCTGAAATGAAACATTTCTCACAAATAGGTGCAAAATGGCAAATGTAATAAATATCTGTGTAAAATTCTCATAATTCATGCAGATCAGTATTGACATTTATGTTAATATCCAATGGAGAGGGCTACTGTTCATTTAACAGCTTGTAACAAGCACAAAGCTGTTTGCATCCTGCTGGGTCTGCAGCATATGCTCCTGTCCCTCTTTCCCAGTGTTAACAGTGAGAAGAGGCCATGTGACAGGGAAGGTTCTTTGAAGATGGCGACTGCTCTGTTCAGGCATCGCTTCCTGTAAATCACCATCTAGGAAGTGAGTGGAGCACCTACATTTCTACCTGCTATTTTGATGATCTCTTTGAGCTAAGTTCTGCAGCTACTGAACCAAGATGTAAAGCTATGAGTGAGGGTGCCAATAATGCCCTTGTAGGATGTCAGATGAGAGGAGTCTTCACATAGAGAAGGTTTTGATGTTGAAGCTAGGACACAGTCATGAGATTAAACAAGCAGGCCCAGCACACATCCTTGAGGTGCACCTGGATGGAGTTGGATATGAAGTGACTTTATTGATCTCACACAGGACAAATTCTTCTCTGCATTTAACCCATCCTGTTATTAGGAGCAGTGGGCAGCACATGACTGCGCCCGGGGACCATCTCCAGGATCTTCTTGCTTCGGTTTGGTCAGGACCAAAGCTGGAGGATTTTACCTATGGTGCATGTTTTGGGTTGATGAGGGAAACCGGAGTGCCCGGAGGAAACCCACCCAGACACAACATGCAAACTCCACACAGAAAGGCCTGGGCGACCCGGGGATCGAACCCCGAACCTTCTTGCTGCATGAGCACTAGCCACTCAGCCACTGTTTCTGCCCGGTTTCGAACCGGGGACCGTTTGCGTGTTAGGCAAACGTGATAACCACTACATTACAGAAATTGTGTATGAGCCTGGTCAAGAAGATGAGCACCAGCTGCAGATTGTTACAGAATGTGAAAGTCAGAATTGATTGGCCACAGACAGTGGAGACAGAGTAAAAATAAAAATCCAGGCTTGGAGTCAGGTACAAGGCACATTTGATAATACAGTGAACCCTCGTTTATCGCGGGGGTTAGGTTCCAGAAATAGCCCGCAATAAGTGAAATCCGCGAAGTAGGACAATTTTATATTTTACAATTATTCTACATGTTTTAAGGCTGAAAACGCTTCACCAGACACATTATACACCTTTCTGAGACTGGTATTAACATTTTCTCACATTTTTCTCTTGTTTAAACACTCAAACTTTTGTAGATTTTCATTAAAATATATTAATAGTGGGGCGGGGGCACGTGACACGCGGGCACGTGCGCGCGGGCACGTGCGCGCGGACACGTGCGTTTGTTTTGGTACCACATATCCATGCCATGTGCGAAAGTCGAGTGGAAAGCGACCTGGATATCATTTTGGGCAAGACTCAAGCCACTGCTAACAGTGCCGAACCGCTAACAGACGCCTCTGAGCACCACAAGACCAGGTAAGACCAACCTGCGCTCACAAGAGTTGGTTGCATTTCACCCCGGCTCCAAAATCAGACCGCTATCAATGCGTCGCCAATACTCCACAGCTCTCTAGGACGGGGCTGGGTTCGTTCTCTCGTCCTCTCACGGGGAAGAGCCACTGTCTCCACAGTGCGCGCGAGTGTCCTCTCCCCGCTGCGGCTCCCCCGGACGCCGCAGCGGGCCCGTCCATGTTGATTCTTGGAAGAGTCCATGTTGATTCTTGGCTCTTCCATGGTCCGGCTCGCACTCTCTTCCATGGCTCGTGCAAGTAAACAAAGGCCACACCCCCTGTCACCCAGGCGCTCTCGTGAAGGAAATCTGAGACTCTGTCCCTACCATCCCTGGTCTAGACCTGGTTTAGTCCTGGTTTAGACCTGGTTTAGTCCTGGTTTAGACCTGCTTTAGACCTGGTTTAGTCCTGGTCTAGTCTCTTAGCTAATCAGGGCGCAGGACAGAATGTTACACTGTAAAAAAAAAGTTACACTATAAAAAAAATTGAAAAAAAAAAAAAAAAAAAAATTGGAAAAAAAAATCCGCGAAACAGCGAGGCCGCGAAGAGTGAACCGCGATACAGCGAGGGTTCACTGTACAGGAGAAAAGTTACATAGTGCACACTTAAAGGAAAAGTAACGTTTTTTACAATCTGAGCCTTATTTTGGTAATAAAACAAGTTGTTTTACTCACCCATAGTAATTTGGTGTCATATGGAGCACTTCCGGAGATTTAGATTTGCGATCTCCATCATGTGAGTTCTCGGGGCACATGTGTGCGGTCTCCAAATAACACAAACTTTAGCACTTTTCAAATCATAGAAGCCCGATGTCTTAGGCTACGATTTTGTGTGGTCAAAAGTGGCCTGTAATCCGAGATTTAGCCATAGTTTCGAGTAGATGAGGAGGCCAGTGCGCATGTGCGGACTGTGCTCTCAGCTCCCGGGACCCAAACATGAAACGCAAAGCTGTAAACTATGGATAAATCTCGGATTACAGGCCACTTTTGCTTCAAACGAAATCGTAGACTAAGACATCGGGCTTCTATGATTTGAAAAGTGATAAAGTTTGTGTTATTTGGAGCCCGTACGGGGCATATTACATGCTTGGGGAATATATTATATGCCCCGAGCTATGGCTAGAAGTCGCGCTAGGCTAACCGCAAATCTCCCGAAGTGCTCCATATGACACCAAAGTGCTATGGGTGAGTAAAACAACATGTTTTATTACCGAAATAAGGCTCAAATTGTTTAAAAAAAAATGTTACTTTTCCTTTAAAAAGCATTCAATCAAAACATCTTGACTGAAAGTAAATGCTTGCTATCTTCTGTCAGTGATTAGAGGCTGTGCTTGGACAAGTTAAACCATCTCTGAGACTAACCACTAATATTAGGGAGCACTCAGGAATCAGCAGACTAACATAACTTTTTGTTTCACATTTCAGCCACAAACTTTCTCCACTACACTCATTCAGAATGCCTGGAGAGGAGAGATTTCACAGACACCCCAAGTTCGGATGGTACAGCTGCTCACCAAATAATAAATAGAGAAGCATAATGTTGTGCTTATTTACATAGTTTTATGATTCAGTGTGTGTTTGCTGAGGTGATTGTGGGACTATTAAGAGAATCAAGTGATGCCACCAGGCCAAGTTACAGGTCACATGTGATTATCTTTTAAACACGCTTTTAGTCAGCATGACATTAGAATTCCACATTTTACTGAAGCAGACTTACACTTAGAGTAAATAAGTAAGAATAGAGTAAGATAAGATAAAATAAGATAATCCTTTATTTGTCCCACAATGGGGAAATTGCAGTGTCACAAGGCAAGTTTCAGAAACAGTAGGAAAATATGAGCATGCATCAAAATTAAGATAAATAATAATAACAATAAGTATGTACAATCAACTAAAAAACAACACTGTAAGGTTAAAAGGCACAGGAACTGCACAATAAATGTGTTTGATTCTGAGCAGTGAACAAACAGCAGTTAAAGTGACTCCAGTATAGTAATAGTAGAGTGAGTAAGTAAGTTTTTATTTCTATAGCACTTTTCAAAGACACTTAACAGAGCATTATTCATTCACTCTATAGCTGGTGGTGGTAAGCAGTGACAGACTGGGACCAAAAATCGGCCCTGGCATTTTGCACCTACAAGTGGCCCCGTACCCGTAGACCGTGGAACGGGGGGGAAGGCATTTATACATTAAAGGAAAAGTAACGTTATTTTACAATCTGAGGCTTCTTTCGGTAATAAAACAAGTCGTTTGACTCACCCATAGCACGTTGGTGTCATTTGGAGCTGTTTGGTAAAAGTTATGTTGTAGCGTATCCGTTAGCGTGAGTACTCGGGGCATTACTTTGCGGTCTCCAAATAACACAAACTTTAGCACTTTTCAAATTATAGAAGCCCGATGTCTTTAGTCTACGATTTCGTGTGGTCAAAAGTGGCCTGTAATCCGAGATTTAGCCATAGTTTCGAGTAGATGAGGACGCCAGTGCGCATGCGCGGATTGTGCTTTCAGCTCCCGGGACCCAAACATGAAACGCAAAGCTGTAAACTATGGATAAATCTTGGATTACAGGCCACTTTTGCTTCAAACGAAATAATAGATTAAGACATCGGGCTTCTATGATTTGAAAAGTGCTAAAGTTTGTGTTATTTGGAGACCGCAAAGTAATGCCCCGAGTACTCAGGCTAACGGATACGCTACAACATAACTTTTACCAAACAGCTCCAAATGACACCAATGTGCTATGGGTGAGTCAAACGACTTGTTTTATTACCGAAAGAAGGCTCAGATTGTAAAATAACGTTACTTTTCCTTTAAGCACATATGGACACGCGCAATGCCATACATTACGCTCTGATTAACCCATCAATCGTGACTTTAGTCCACAACCACAACATGCCAGCACAGAACCGCGCAGAATAAAATACCAAAACAGTGGGCTAAACGTAACTGCATTAAAATCATGGAAATCAATGCTCAATCCAGCCATATATTTATTTGTATGCACACTTGTTTCTGTGATTATTTGTTGATTTTAAATGATATTTCTGTGCAGCACTTTGAAAACGCTTTTAGTTTATGAAATGTGCTATATAAATAAAGTGGATTGGATTGGATTGGATTGGGGAAAAAAAGTGTCTTACCTTCATGCCGTTAATAAATGCTCTTCTCCGCAACCGGATCGCTCCCCTCTTGTGTCGTTTAGTGCCTCCTCCTTGATTCATTTTACTAAACTATAATGCGAAGTATCCGACCGTCCGTCTGTCTCCTCTTCTACTTTGACTAACTTGACCACACGACCACAATCTTCACCGTTCTATTTCTCATGAAAGTGATTCAATGTTGTGTTGTACTAACTTCCTCCAAAGGGTTTACTATTGTCTTCCGTATAAAGTGTTTTCCACTTCATATACGAGCGCTACCAATTCTTGGTAGCAACTCCTGTCGTGATTGGTCAATTCTCTGTGGGAATTTCCCATAAGGCAGTGCTTTACTTTAGTTGTCGCAAACAAATACAAAATACAGATATATTTGTTTTATTTCAAACTGTGCACATTTTTAACATCATAGGAAGAAATATCCCGGCAAAATAAAATAATGTAAAACCTTAAACACATCATCATGGTGCCACCGTCACTGTCATATATATGTAGTTGTAAGGGGTATAAATACCGAATGGGTCCTTTCAATTTTAACAATGAGGTGGAGTTTTTAAGATGATGGAGGCACCCGAATATCTAAAGGGTTGGCAATGCGGTTTCGAGGCCCGGGTGGGCATTGTCGGGGCCGCGGCCCTTCTGGCATGTGCCCAAATGCCAGACCGCCCAGTCCGTGCCTGGTGGTAAGATACTATTGTAGACACAGCTGCCCTGGGCCAGATTGACAGCAGTGCGACTGCCAATCGCGCCATCGGCACTCCCCATCCCCTGATGTGTCTTCTGAGTGTTTTGCGAATGTTATTGTGATGTTTTCAGTGCGGAAAAAGACAGCCGAAGCACACACCACGCTGACAGGGGAATCCCTGTTATGCACCAGGAAGGGAGTTTCCCTGTCAGCGTGGTGTGTGCTTCGTCTTGTCTTTTTCCGCACTGAAAAATAGTTCCCACCCAAAATGACCAAGTCAAGCTCTCCATGTTGATTTGCACATTTATTTGCACTCGATATGAATGCGCACTACACAGAAAGTAATTGGGAAACGCATCAAGCAAATTAATTCCTTTTGGCCGAAATCTTTCTCTGGCGACGTTAGACTCCAGTCTAAGGCGGAGGAGCTGCAGATACCGCGGCGGTCAGTGCTGACAGACCTGGACAATGGCTGCGTCACCAGAAAAATGCTTTCCACCACTTATTTTAGTCTCTGGACTGTGGGGAGATGCCCAAGTTTGACCTGGGGGTGGCATATCCCTTTAAAGGCGCTATAACCGCAGCCAACTTGGGTCAGATGCAGAAGTGAATTTCTCATGTGTGTCACTATGTGTGAAATCAATCAATAAAGTCTTAATCTTAAAGGGATATGCCACCCCCAGGTCAAATTTGGGCATCTCCCCACAGTCCAGAGACTAAAATAAGTGGTGGAAAGCGTTATCCTGCTCACCCAGCCATTGTCCGAGTCTGTCGCCACTGACCGCCGCGGTATCTGCTGCTCCTCCGCCTTAGACTGGAGTCTAACGTCGCCAGAGAAAGATTTCGGCCAAAAGGAATTAATTTGCTCGATGCGTTTCCCAATTACTTTCTGTGTAGTGCGCATTCATATCGAGTGCAAATAAATGTGCAAATCAACACGGAGAGCTTGCCTTGGTCATTTTGGGTGGGAACTATTTTCCAGTGCGGAAGAATACAGTCGAATCACGCAGCACGCTGCCAGGGGAATCCCTGTTACGCACCGGGAAGGGAGTTCCCCTGTTGCACAACGTGGTGCGTGATTCGGCTGTATTCTTCCGCACTGGAAAATAGTTCCCACCCAAAATGACCAAGGCAAGCTCTCCGTGTTGATTTGCACATTTATTTGCACTCGATATGAATGCGCACTACACAGACAGTAATTGGGAAACGCATCGAGCAAATTAATTCCTTTTGGCCGAAATCTTTCTCTGGCGACGTTAGACTCCAGTCTAAGGCGGAGGAGCTGCAGATACCGCGGCGGTCAGTGGCGACAGACTCGGACAATGGCTGGGTGACCAGGAAAACGCTTTCCACCACTTATTTTAGTCTCTGGACTGTGGGGAGATGCCCAAATTTGACCTGGGGGTGGCATATCCCTTTAATCTGATTACCGAAACTGTTGAGGTCATTTAATGGGAACTGATTTAATTGTTTGTTAATGTTTTATTGTTAATGTTCAACCCCATGGGTCATTGTCATTCAATGCCACTTGTTCAAGTAAACCACTGAAGGAAAACAAATCGGAAAAAAGGGAAAAAACAAACTTTGAAATACATGTTATTCTTCTCCCTACTGAAGCAACTGTCATTGTCTCTTTGTGGTTGGCGGTTTTCTTTTTTTCTCCACAGGGAGGCGCCATTGCCAATTATGAATCTAAGCTAATTGAACCCTTAATTGTGTAGATTTAGACAATTTGGATTTTTAGCAAGACCTGACTGATACGGATATTGATTTGTTTGACTACTCAGTTAAAAAAAAAGTTGACACACAATTCTTATTATCGTACATTACAAAGCTTTATAATTAGAGGCAGATAGTACATCTTTATAAATAATACATATTTTGACCTCAAAAGCTGATTAAACAATATATATGTACTGGGGCAAGACACATTTTGCTCAAATACATGGAGGAAAATAAAGCAGAGGCCCTTTAATTATAATGGCTACATTTGTAAAACACACTTGAAAATCTTTACACAAAAAATGTTATATTGCAATATCCCAAAGTAAAAACCAGTAGTAGTAGTTTGATCTGAATGTAGCGTGTGGCAGTGAGGGCTGAGTGGAGCACTTTACTTCTGCTGTGTGGAACCCGAACCTCCTCATGCTCCCTGAGGCCCGGGGCTCTGGAAGGGTAAGGATTTCACAGCTCTTTGATTACTCGGGAAAAACCTCTCGGAAAATCGATGCAGTGAGTGGCTGATGTGGCTGGGGAGAGATCCGTTACACCAGTCCAGGCTTTTCATCAGCCTGCACAAGGACTCGAACTACCACAACACTGCAGATCAAATGTTATTGATATCAAAACCTGGGGATGATATATAGTAGTACAGATGGCCATTTTTAAGTTGTGTTTGTTGTGCCTCGTTGGGACAGTTCACGTCATTCATGTCATTGATTATAATATTCAAGACAGACAAGGGTCAAGTCAAATGAATATTGCTGTGAGGGAGCTGTAGACCACGCCCTCACTTATCAGGTGTATACCTTCATGTTTCTATTTTTATATAGTATATAGTTAATTTGATGCACAGTTATATAGTCAGTTGAGTTATTAAGTTGCCATGCTAGTTTTCACTGTTCACTCCTCTTTTTCCTTTGCCTTCGAGGTGATTGGTGGAGACATTGATTTGGAGGTCCACCCTTATCAGTGCAGTTCAAGTGCAACCCATCATCCTGATCTGGACTCTACCAAGTGCTGCTTTGGGAGGGGAAGTTTATCTGTGGAACTTATTTTAACCAACTATTGATATATGAACTAATACTGTATTTAAAAACTGATTATACACCAACAATGTGCAATATTTTGTATTTTACTATATATTATATTTAAGAAATGTGAACCTGTAAATAGTGCAATAGATTTGGTAGTTTTTGTATGTGTAAAGGTAACTGTGTCTGGGGCTTAGTGGTTTAGGCTGGGCTTTATAAGGGTTTTTGTTTTTGTTTCACTCTGTTGGTTGCCTGTTGTCTGTCATGGGGAGATGCTGTCTGTCAAACTCTGCAAATGGTGTGGCCAAATTAAAAGAAAGGTGAAGAGCTCAAAGTTTTTCTTCCTTTTTTTGTTTGACCCTTCAGGTGCTATGGCTGTCCTGGGCTAGTAAGAGGCCAGTTACATCGACAATCTTACAATTGCTGAAATGCAAATAGTCAAAAACACCCCCAAGTGTTCACATTATGTCAAATTCAGCCTAGTTTTAGCCTAAAACAGACTCACTAACAGCAGCTTTGACCATGCTGCCAAATGTGCTGGTCCTCGTATTCCAGAAGTGCCCGACTTTGGGCCAAACCAGGTGGTGTAGGGCTGGGCCAGGACCACACAAGTACAATAGAGGACCACATATGCATAGGGCTACATGTGTATTGGGCAACAAAGTCAAAAAAAGCAACTCTACAGCAGGGTGGAGAGTATTACCAGCCAAAAATGGAGTGTATTAAAGATCCTATGACATGGTACGTCTTGATGCTTTTATATGGTGTCTTAAAGGGATAGTGCGTTTTTTATTTTATGTTAATCTGTATGGGTTTCCTTCTAAAAGTTACGTGTGTTGACACCAGCTTACCTCTGACACACTCAGCTGATCCCGGTTCGGCTCGCTTTCTCAAGCCCACGTAGGGAGGTCCGGTAGCTTCTCTGGAACATTAAATAAAGCTTGTTTTTCTTCTCAAAACATTTGTCTGAAAGGTGATATATTTGCGTCCCAAACAGTTGTCAACGAAACATCCAGCAGCGAACTTAGCGATCGCATATTGTGTCTGCCGACTCGTATCACGGCGCTCACGTTAGCATATCAGCCTGTTCATCTTTAGCGGAAGCGTACGGCAGATGCGGTCCGCCGTAAGGGGAAGTTTACAAGTGAACAGGCTAATACGCTAACGTGAGCGCAGTGATACGAGTCGGCAGACACAATACGCGATCGCTAAGTTCGCTACTGGATGTTTCGTTAACAACTGTTTTGGATGCAAATATATCACCTTTCGGACAAATGTTTTGTTTTGAGAAGAAAAACAAGCTTTATTTAATGTTCCAGAGAAGCTACCGGACCTCCCGGGGGCCCACCCGCTCCTCTAACCCAATCTCTGTCCTCTGCGCCACTGGAGCGCTGCTTTGTGCGCTGGCTCCCATTTCCGCGTTTGAAGCACGGAGGGAGAAAGGATAGGAATTTCAATGAAAAAAACAAATTTTCACAGAAAATAAAATTAAACCACTGCTGTTTCAGAGGTCCAGAGGGTCGGGTAAAGGACTTCCGAGCCTAGAAATACTCGCACGTGCCTCCAGGCAAATAAAAAAATGCATTTCGCTTTGCGTAGCTCCTTCGCGGTCCAAACTCTCTGGGCGTGATTTCCAGAGACGGGGGGTGGAGATCCAGACGGTGGTGGAACTGCATTTGCATTTCTTTTTTCGATGTTACGTAACAAAGGTGCCTTGTTCAGAATCGCCCGTTTAAGCGGTGTTTTTTTCAAACACAGAAAAGGATCGCAAATGCTCAGTTTAGACATTTCACAACTTTTAGCCATGGGGGGGGCCTAAACAGGGTAGAGAAGCTCACATTAACGTTCAAAAACCTCAGAAAGTGAAAATTTCATGCCATGGGACCTTTTAACGAACGCTGGTGTCATGCCGGGAACGCACACATGAAACATCAGCTGTGCTCCCGGTACACTGAACTGCTGGCTGTGAGTATGAGGCCATTCTATCTGTCAAGGGAATTCTCACACGTGATTGTGTTCTGTGTGTACATTCCATCGGCGGATGAAGTGGCAGCATGCGAGCAGCTCCACAGCGTCATGACTGAAATGCAGACACGTCATTTGCACGCTCTTTCTGATCACTGGGGACTTAAACCACACCTCTATCCGCTACTCTTCCCACATTCACACAATACGGCACGTGCCCCACGAGAGACAATAAGACTCTGGACTTGTTTTACGGGCCCTGTCTGCAAGGCCCTGTCTGCACGACATTTTTTGGTGGAAACGGGGAAGTTTGTGTTCGTTTGGGCCTGTCGTCCACACGGTGCCAGCGTTTTTGGCTGGTGTAAACGGTGTTTGTTTTTTTTAAACGGGTTCCAGAGTGGAGAAGTCGGAGAATGCCGGATGTCGTGTGGGCGGAAAACAACGCGACTTTTGGGAAAATGATGACATCGCGATGCCATAATCATCACGTGACCAGTGACCAGAGGGTAACCCTGCGCCTTCCGCCGGTAACGACCAGATAACAACAACCATGGCGGACAATGGACTTGAGTATGTTATGCAGACATTTGCAAGTTTATTTGCACTGTTGCATCAAAACCTGTTTATCCGCTATGCAGTGCAACAACAGCGGAGACGCATGCACAATTACGCACGTCGGATTCTTTTAAACCCGCTGCTGCGGCCGTGTACAACAAGAAGGGCCACCCGAAGAAGGTTTTGGGTGAGACCTGGGAGAACGAGTAGCTGGTGGGACAATTTCGTCAATGGCGTTGTCATGGATGATGAATGGAGAGCGAATTTCCGGATGTCCAGAGCTTCTCTTGTGGCCCTGAGTGAAGAACTGCATCCTCATATTGAAGGCCAAACGACGAATATGAGAGCACCAGTCGACACATTGAAGAAGGTCGCCATTACTTGAGCAACAAGGGAAGGCTGCGAAAAACAGCGAATGCATTCGGACTGTCACGACAGACTATCTCCGTCATCGTTAGACAGACCTGTACGGCTATTGCTCTTCAACTCGGCCCGAAATACATCAAACTGCCTTTCACGGAACTGGAGGCAGAGGAGCTTGTTTCGGGCTTCCTTCGTGTGCATGGCATGCCACAATGTTTGGGAGCGATCGATGGGACCCATGTTGAAATAAAGCAGCCATCCACCAACGCCATGGCCTTCATCAACAGAAAGGGCAAACATTCCCTAAACATACAAGCGGTGTGTGACTACAGGTACCGGTTTATGGACGTTACTGTGAAGTGGCCTGGCAGTACGCAGTACGCACGAGTGTTTGCCAATTCAAAGGTAAACTCGTATTTTAAAACTGGAAAGATCCCGTCGCTGAAAAGGCAGATAGTGGACAATGAGGAGCCCATACCAATATTTCTGTTGGGTGACCCTGCCTATCCCCTGTTGCCTTTCCTGATGAAGGAATATTCAAACGGTGGAGCCACACCACAAGAACAGTACTTTGGATTGTCTTTGTGTAGGTCCCGCATGGTCATCGAGTGTGCTTTTGGTCGACTGAAAGCCAGATTTGCGGCACTGAAAAGGCCCATGGACATTAATTTGGAGGACTTGCCGCATGTTATTTATGCCTGTTTTGTTCTCCACAACTACTGTGAGGCAAGCAAGGAGACAATGGACGAGCAGTCTGTGTTAAGCGCCATAAACTGTGACCTGGAAGTGCAACCTACCACAGAGAACTACAGGTACCTGACTGACTGTAATGAGACAGAGGGAAAAAAGGGTCAGAAGAGTGGTCACAATGTTCCTGGACCCATGAACAAAGTGCTAACATCGACTATTGTCACTATTGTATAAAGTTTTTTGCTGGAAATGTGTGGATTTACTGTGTTGTGTGCTGTAAATAAAGAAAAACTTCAACAATTTGTTGTCTTTTGTTAATGAATGAAAACTAGCCTAGTTACAAGAAGGCACATGCAGTAGCATACAAGACAAATGTGAGATTTATAAACACTTTTTAATAAAACATTTAGAAAAATATGCACACAATGCAATTCACACAATATATACATACATATATACAAGAAAAACAAGGTGCCAGTTTTGAATTTTTATACAGTCTTTGCCAAAAATACTTTTAAAAAAATATGCACAGCTTTATACCAAAAAAACACAAGGTGCCAGTGCCCTTTTTGTAAAGAGTCTTTCGAAAAATATTTTTAAAAAAGTAATCAGATTAAGATTAAGATTAAGATTAGATTAAGCCTTTATTGGTCTCACACACAATGACACACGGGAGAAATTTGACTTCTGCAATTGACCCATCCTTTTCAGGAGCAGTGAGCAGCCATGTTTTTCAGCACCCGGGGGGCAGTACCGTGAAGGGTCTTGCCCAAGGACCCACACTGGTTAGCTCATTGCCGGGGAGGATTTGAACCCACAACCCCCGGGGGGAAAGTCAGTGACTTACCAGTTGAGCTAACCAGCCAAATCAGTGCATGTAACTATCAAAAACTACAAAGTGCCACCTCACAGTGACTCCGCATTGTCGTCCTGCAACAGAGCTCCCCTGAATGAGTTGGTGCCTGGAGCAGGTTGGGCCAGCGGTGTGGGCTGCGAGGTTTCGTGAGGTCCGGGATGAAGTGGTGTTTGTGGGTATTGTGGCGTTTGTGGGTATTGTGGCATTGGCGGGTATTTTGGCATTGGTGGTGGCATGGGTCAATACATGTGTCCATGTCTGTACCTGTTACTGGCCCCATAGGCCTGTGCGAAGTGGTGTGGCACGTAGGCCTGCTACTGGTGCAGCATTGTCCTCAGCAGCGCCAAACCGTCCTTTATGGAGTCGGTAATAGTGGTCATGTTTGCGGTGACCTGCTGTATGGTCTCGCGATGGTGCTTCTCCGAGTCCTTCATTATGTCCACCATCCTCTTCTTTAGGCGGAGACCTTCTTGCACTGCCGCGTCCATAGGAGCCCTCCGCTTTAATCTGTCCCCGCGGTGGCTGTCGAGTCTTGCATATGTGAACAAAGAAAACACCGTTTAGATTGCAACCTAACCTAATCGCAAACACCATGCCAAGCAAAATGGCCAACACATAGAACACTGTTGTAACGGATTTAACAAGTCGACGCAACGCCATGCTAGCACACAACTCATTGTAAACACTTATTCCAGATTACAATCATTATGAAACTCACCTGGAGTAAACTTCGGCGCTCCTTCACCACAGCAGCCGGCAGACAGTCGCTGGTCTGAGGGGACTCCGGGGAAGGAGAGGAACATGGCGATCTCGTCATTGAGGAGTCGTCCTCCAACAAATCACCGCTTTCCAGTCCGGATTCAATTGCTGTTGTTGCCGGCGAACCACCCAAGATTTGCTCGCACAGTTCGAAAAACAAAAGGACAACACGCCCGTGGCCACTGCGACACCCAGAGTCGACATCATGGTGGTACTTATTCCGTATGGCCTTTAGTTTGGTAGTAAGCTGCGCTTTCGTTATGGAAAGCGGATCGTGGGGAAAATTCTTCCCTTCGGCCGTGTCCCCAGTTGAATATTCCCGCCGAAAAGCCTGCATTATGTCCGTGTACTTTGTTGTGCAGGACTCCCAGTCAACGTTCTGCTGGTACTGTTGGCTTTTGTAATCCAGCGTAACCCGCAGGAGTAGCTCAACCTCGTCGTCTGTCCAAACGAGGGAGTCGTTTTTTCCTCGTGCGTTCGCCATCGTAACTATCTTCTTGTGTTTGCGGAAGACAAAGGACTTTATACGCATGCGCTCTTTGTAGTCTTGCATTTCCGGCGGCTCTGGCTCTTTCCGGTTTACACCGCCACTTATCGGTGTGACATATGTACTACATCGTTTTCACTCAGCGCTCCGCGCTCATCTTGACGCGAATATTTTCTGATCCAACACGTGTGTGGACGAGACTTTTTTTCACCCCACATTAAAAAAAAAAAAAACAGGAACGTTGTCGTGCAGACAGGGCCTAAAGACGCTTACACCTCCGCCCCCCTTCTCCCGCTCGGACACTCAGACCACTGTCTGGTTTACCTGCTCCCGGAATACACACCCAGGGTGTGAAGAGGACCTGTGCAGAAGCGGTCTGTGAAGCTTTGGACTCTGGAGGCCTGTGAGAGTCTGAGGGACTGTTTCCAGAACACAGACTATGACATGTTCAGCGGCTCTTATGGAGACGACATCAACGGCCTGACCCATTGTATCACGGACTACATCAACTTCTGTGTGGAGAACACTGTACGAACCAGGAGAGTACGGTGTTTCTCCAACAACCCCCCTGGGTCACCCCTGAGCTTAAAGCCCTCCTGAACCAGGAAAAAAAGGGCTTTCAACTCAGGGGACAGAGAGGAGCAGAAAAGAGTCCAGTGGGAGCTCCAATGGAGGATCCAACATCTCCGGATTTGGACAGAGTGGCAGAGGGACAGCTGATGGTGATCAGCGCTGGGTGGACGAATTAAACTGTTACTTTAACAGGTTTGATTCACCCCCCCACCCCCTCTGCCCCTCTGCCGACTCCCCCCCTCCTCCTCTTCACACCTCCCCAGGCCAGTAGCCATATCCCCCTTCACATGGACCCAACCCAGCACCAGCCCCCCCTCCACCTCCCACTCCTGACTCTCCATCACACCGGACAAGGTGAGAAGGGAGCTTGGGCGACTGAAGCAGAGGAAATCCGCAGGGCCCGACGGGATCTGCCCCAGGCTGCTGAGAACCTGTGCAGACCAGCTCTGTGAGCTTCTCTGCTACATTTTCAATCTGAGCCTCAGCCTGGAGAAGGTCCCCGTCCTGTGGAAGACCTCCTGTGTGGTCCCGGTTCCCAGAACAACAAACGCCAGGGAACCGGCCCACTACAGACCAGTCACCTTGACCTCCCACCTCATGAAGACCATGGAGAGGGTGATCCTCAGCCACCTCCGCTCTGTGGTGAGCCCCACCTTGGACCCGCTACAGTTTGCCTACAAGCCAAACGTAGGAGTAGAGGACACCGTCATCTACTTGCTGCAGCAGGCGTTCAACTACCCAGAGACCGCCGGGAGTGCTGTCATGTTCTTTGACTTCTCCAGCGCCTTCAACACCATCAGGCCGGCACTGCTGCAGGGGAAGCTGGAGGACGCGGGAGTTAATGGACATCTCGCTGCCTGGACCATCGACTACCCCACTGACCGTCCACAGTATGTGCGGCTGTGCGGCTGTGAGTCAGAGGTGGTAGTCTGCAGCACTGGGGCCCCCCAGGGAACTGTCCTCTCACCCTTCCTCTTCACCATCTACACCTAGGACTTCACCTACAACACAGACAGCTGCCATCTCCAGATGTTCTCTGACAACTCGGCCATTGTGGGCTGTGTGTCTGAGGGGAACGAGCTGGAGTACCGCTCGGTCATCAGTGACTTTGTGGACTGGTGTGGACGAAACTACCTGAGCCTCAACAACGGTAAGAGAAAGGAGCTGGTGATCGACTTCAGGAGGAGACCACTACCTCACTCACCGGTGAACATCCAGGGGCAGGACATAGAGACTGTGGACAGTTTCAAGTACCTGGGTGTTCACCTCAACAATAAACTGGACTGGTCCCACAACACCGACACCCTGTACAAGAAGGGCCAAAGTCGCCTCCACCTCCTGAGGAGACTGAGGTCCTTTGGAGTGTGCAGGCCTCTGCTCAACACTTTCTATGACTCTGTGGTGGCCTCTGCTCTCCTTTACGCTGTCATCTGCTGGGACCCGACCAGCACAGAGCAGGACAGGAAAAGACTTAATAAGCTGGTCAGGAGGGCCAGCTCTGTCCTGGGCTGTCCTCTGGACTCTGTCGAGGAGGTGGCTGAGAGGAGGGTACTGGCCAAATTCACGTCCATCATGGACGATACCTCTCACCCTCTGCACCGGACTGTAGAGGAGCTGAGCAGCTCCTTCAGCAGCCGACTGAGGCACCCCCAGTGCAAGAAGGAGCGCTACTGCAGATCCTTCATCCCCACCACCATCAGACTGTATAACTCCACTGTATAGTCCAAACGTGCAATATTTGTTCCATACTCCCCTAGTTACTGTTTTATTAGACTTAGACAAACTTTATTGATCCACAAGTGAAATTGTTTACGGTAGCTCACTCATCAAATATAATATACGATATATAACAGCGGATAAAAGAACAAAAAGAAAAGTAGATGGAAAAGCACCAAAGAGCAATAGACCTGTCAGATGAGACACAATTATATACATAAGATAATGATAATAAATATATATGTACTTTCATTCATTCATTCATTCATCTTCTTTCCGTTTTTTCCATTTTCTGGGTCGCGGGGGCAGTAGTCCAAGCAGATCTGCTGCCCAGAATACAATGCACCAGCCCCCATGAATCGCGGGTGGTGAGTCCACAGGAGGACAGCTCACGTCACAGCAGGCCTTGATGTATCTTCTGCCATGGGGGCTACCAGTGTCCGCAGACACTGTGGGCAAGGTGGGGTTAAGTGGGTTAAGAGTTGGGTTTAATCAGGGACACAACCCAATGCTTTTGTTTGGAAGGTGTTCCAGTTGTGTCCCAACGAGAAGAGGCTCAGGGAATGATCCAGGACACGCCAATGGGAGTATGTCTCTCAGCTGGCCTGGGAACACCTTGGAATCCTCCCAGGAGAGCTGGAGAAAGTGGGTGTGAAAAGACACACCTGCTCAGACTGCTGCCTCTGTGGCCCGGTCCCGGATAAAGTGGAAAAACACGACTTGACATGCAGTGATGACAAATTCAATGAGCAATAAAACTTTAATTTCTATTCCAGGACCACAATTGTTCATAGAGATGGTTGTACATTCATTTTCTTCCACTTTTTTCTATTTTCTGGGTATTTTCTGGCAGCAGTCCAAGCAGATCTGCTGCCCAGAACGCAAAATATAAATAATAAACTTCACCTGTGGCCATACCTACTTGTCAAAGCCTGATCTCGTCAGATCTCAGAAGCTAAGCAGGGGAGGGCCTGGTTAGTACTTGGATGGGAGACACTGGGAAGTCCAGGTGCCACAGGGGGGCGACAGTCGCAAAAACTGTCATTGTGTTCTTAGGCAAGACACTTCACCCACATTGCCTAGTATGAAAGTGGAGTGTGCGTGAGTGTTGGAGGTGGTCGGAGGAGCCGATGGCGCAGATTGGCAGCCTCGCTTCCATCAGTCTGCCCCAGGGCAGCTGTGGCTACAAAAAGTAGCTTACCACCACCAAGTGTGGAGTGAATGAACAATGAACTGTAAAGAGCTTTGGGTGTCATGAAAGGCGCTATATAAATGCTATGAATTATTATTATTAATTATTATTATTATAAATCGGGTATCAAATGATGTTGTTCATGATCAGGCTCTTAGCAGTGGCCTATGATGTCTTTGCCAGAGGCTGCATGGAGTCACAGGGATGAGATTAGTCAGTTGTGACCATTACACTTGTTATGATCTCTCTGTCATGAATCATTCAGTGCTTGTTGTGTTGTAGCCTGTGCATCTCTCATTCTGCATGCATTTGATTGGCCTTTTCATGATCAATAGTGGAGCAGCTTCAAAGTGACCAGGCTCCAGGGGCCACCCTCGGGAACCACTCTGCTATTGTGTGGTATGGAGCAGGCCCTGTACCCAGAGGCAACACTAGGGGGCAGGCAAGGCAGGCAATTGTTGGGGCCCCAGGGGCAAAAGGACCCCCAGAGAACAAACACAACACAAATGACATTTGTTCCAACCTATTGTAGTTTACATAAGAGCAATTAAACATATATGACATTACATATAATGTATTTATAGTATATTTAACAGGCCAATTTTACGCTATTGGGAGTTGTGATTTGTTTCATACACACACATATTTAACACACAGATTCTGTGCATTTAGGCAGGGGTTCTTCTCTCAAATTGAAAACACTCAGTTACACTCTTTGTTGTCATGTGGTAATACAGGAAGTGCTCCACTGTATTTTTAAACTGCATACACCTTTGTTAGAATAATTAGAATAATTTCATTCCTAGAATTGCCAGTCTCTATTAAACAAAGTAAAAGGAAGAGATTAACTTGAAAACTACTGCTTCATGACATCACCGGGTGGAACAGAGAATTTTAAGTTTTGGAGATATAGACAGGCTAATAATAAAGGGTTATTCAAACATGTCAATGAAACAAAACACAACTCCAAGTTAATTTTGGTAAGGTAACAACATTCTAACTTGACTTAAAGTAATACACAACTTTTAAAACGGGCACAGTAGCAGCCTCTAATTAGACCTGTAATTCACAGCCACAGTCTTATGGCATCTAATCACATAACAAATCTTAACATGTTTGGAAAAAAGCTTGCTGGGACTTACACACAAAGTCTGTTTACTGTGCTGGTGGTGTTATCATCACAAATGCTTTGCTAAGATTATGCTGCAATATGGAGGTGAGAAAGCAGTTGGATGTCTCACATACAGTTCATGTCACAGCCCCCCTCGCAGGCCCTTTCATACAGCCCCCCTCATACAGCGCACACAGTTCCCATCACAACCCCCCTCACAGCCCCTCTCAGAGCACAAGGGGCTTTGGCTCAAGGCCCTCAGTCTGCTCTATGTGATGGACGAGCCACAGAGCTGCTCATTCCTATTCAGCACCATGGACAGTGCACCACCTAAGTGCATTACACACCACCCTGTGCCAGCCGGGTTTGTGTATAATAATAATAGCATCAAGGGGAATAAGGCATTGTTTTATATAATTGTAAATTTATCTTTTTATTTGTTTATTTAATTGTAATGCACAGTAACATCATATCAAAAACAAAATCTGAGAGGAATGTGATATTGTTTTATTTCAAACTTTATTCTAACTGTATTATTTTGTATACGTTGATGCCTTCCCTGTCACAACCAGTCACACATGTGACAAGACACAAGTGTCTTATTGAGCTAGGTAGATAGAGGGGTAGATACTAATTGCTCCCAAAGGAAATTTAAGTTCAGCTGAAGCAACATTTCCACTGTGCTTCTCAGTCACCTACACTCCCCGGCCACTTTATTAGGTACACCATGCTAGTAACAGGTTGGATCCCCTTTTGCCTTCAGAACTGCCTCAATTCTTCGTGGCATAGATTCAACAAGGTGCTGGAAGCATTCCTCAGAGATTTTAGTCCATATTGACATGATGGCATCACACAGTTGGCGCAGATTTGTCGGCTGCACATCCATGATGCGAATCTCCCGTTCCACCACATCCCAAAGATGCTCTATTGGATTGAGATCTGGTGACTGTGGAGGCCATTTGAGTACAGTGAACTCATTGTCATGTTCAAGAAACCAGTCTGAGATGATTCCAGCTTTATGACATGGCGCATTATCCTGCTGAAAGTAGCCATCAGAAGTTGGGTACATTGTGGTCATAAAGGGATGGACATGGTCAGCAACAATACTCAGGTAGGCTGTGGCGTTGCAACGATGCTCAATTGGTACCAAGGGGCCCAAAGAGTGCCAAGAAAATATTCCCCACACCATTACACCACCACCACCTGCCTGAACCGTTGATACAAGGCAGGATGGATCCATGCTTTCATGTTGTTGACGCCAAATTCTGGCCCTACCATCCGAATGTCGCAGCAGAAATCGAGACTCATCAGACCAGGCAACGTTTTTCCAATCTTCTATTGTCCAATTTCGATGAGCTTGTACAAATTGTAGCCTCAGTTTCCTGTTCTTAGCTGAAAGGAGTGGCACCCGGCGTGGTCTTCTGCTGCTGTAGCCCATCTGCCTCAAAGTTCGACGTACTGTGCGTTCAGAGATGCTCTTCTGCCTACCTTGGTTGTAACGGGTGGTTATTTGAGTCACTGTTGCCTTTCTATCAGCTCGAACCAGTCTGGCCATTCTCCTCTGACCTCTGGCATCAACAAGGCATTTCCGCACAGAGAACTGCCGCTCACTGGATATTTTTTCTTTTTCGGACCATTCTCTGTAAACCCTAGAGATGGTTGTACGTGAAAATCCCAGTAGATCAGCAGTTTCTGAAATACTCAGACCAGCCCTTCTGGCACCAACAACCATGCCATGTTCAAAGTCACTCAAATCACCTTTCTTCCCCATACTGATGCTCGGTTTGAACTGCAGGAGATTGTCTTGACCATGTCTACATGCCTAAATGCACTGAGTTGCCGCCATGTGATTGGCTGATTAGAAATTAAGTGTTAACGAGCAGTTGGACAGGTGTACCTAATAAAGAGTGTATGTTGCAGATTCTGTGTCAGGGCACTGTGAGGAGAAGTAACAGGACATACGTAAGTGTTCCTCCTCCGTGTCTTGCAGCAGGGAAACTGGAAAGCTCTCTTGTAAACCTCTCTCTTCCTTCATTTGTGTTTCTTGCTGAGACCCTAAGGCCTAGGGCACAGTGCTCATGTATTTTGCCCTATGTAAGTGTAAAAACTGCATATTTTGGATATTTTTTAGCCTGCATAAACAGTCAATGTGTGAAGTAGCACTGTGTGTCTCCCTTTCAAGTTTGATAGTCTTTTCCCATTGACAAATACAGCTCCAGCATGATGTTTGCGTGCAGACATCATGCTGCAATGTGACGGTCCTCGATGTGAGTGTGGTTTCACAAGCTTCTGTGTATGAACACTGAGTTTTGCCCCTAAGTGCACACAGAGAGGAATGCAAACAGAAGAAAGTGCATAGTTTAGAGTCTAAGTGCACACAGACCGGAGTGCAGATGGAGCTTGTCATATTAGGGCTGGCTGGATGGATGTGTCTCCTTGGCCTCAGCTGTTCCTCTCACATTATGACTCTGGAACATCTGACTGTAAACCATCTGAGCAGGCCTCACAATGGGAGATAGTATAGAGGCCTGTCCCATCTCTGTTGACTTGTATCCTTGATTCTTCAATTCCAGCTGAAGTGTGGTGGCTGGTTCCCAGCTTGGACTAGTGCATATACACTGACAAAAGTATTAGGATGATTGTGTATTTCTTTCATAATGATAATGATAACAAGATGTATTGGTAATGACAACAAATCAATTTATTGATATATTAAAGCAAATTTCATCATGTGTAAAGGCATATTATTGCAAAAATGTAACAATATCAAGTTAAATAGCTTTTTCATCAAAATAACCACCTTTGGCCTTAATCACAGCTTTACAAATTCGAGGCATTCTGTCCAACAATTTTTCAAGATATCCATCCTCTATAGTTTTCCACTCATCCTGAAGACATTTCCACAGGTGTTATCATTAGTCGGATTCCTGGAGCGCACTTTAATATCCAAATAATCCCACACTTTTTGGATGGGAGACAGGTCAGGAGACTGGGGCATGTCATAACCTGCAGTTGATGACGCTGTTCACACGTCTCCAAATGACCCTGACAGTTTGGATGAGTGCTTTGGGTCATTATCTTATTGGAACCAGAAGTTTCTTCCAGAGTTCAGAAATACACATCGTCCTAATACTTTTGTCAGGCAGTGTACCTTTTTTGTGACTTTACAGCCCCTATGCTTAGGTCCAACCCAACCCAAAACATGCACCATAGGTAAAATCCTCCAGCTGAGGTCCTGACCAAGCCGAAGCAAGAAGATCATGGAGATGGTCCCCAGGCGCAGTAATGTGCTGCCCACTGCTCCTAATAACAGGATGGGTTAAATGCAGAGAAGAATTTCTCCTGTGTGAGATCAATAAAGTCACTTCTTCTTCTTCTTATGTATGTGTGATTATTGGTGGTAGTACAGTTTGGCAACCACCATAATAATAATAATAATAATAATAATAATACATTTTATTTATTAGGCGCCTTTCTCAAGGTCGCCTTACAACAAGTGTAATATGCATTATAGGCAGTTAAAAGCAACAGGGTTAGAACTAGGGTAAGGCGCAGGCAATGGCCCGACCGTGTACATGGGCCTAAAAGGAGTTTCCACTACAGGCAATGCTTTACAACCGTTCTGTGAAATTGAAACATGGAAGTTGGAATCGTGGAAGCTGGAATCGAATCATGGAAGCTGGAATCAAGCTTTGCAGCGGAGCTCCGGGGCAGCTCCTGGGCCCAAGTGTGAGTGATCACTGTTTCTGGGTGTAAGCAGTGGTGTGAATCGGTCTGACACTTAGAATAAATCAACTAAGTGTCTAAATAGAGTACCAGGGTCATTATTTGACCTGGAGTACCATAGTCACATTTGCCGTAAGATCAGCCTGGGGGTCTGAGGCTGATTAACGCCACTCAAATTTGGCAAAAGTAAGAAAGTTCTGAGGGACCACCGGCACTTTTTCCACAATACGAATTTTAGAAAACGAAATGGCACAAAATGAAAAAAAAAAAAAAAAAAAAAGAGCTTGGTTAGTGGGCATAAAAGACGGGCTGTGCCCAGGCCCCTGTCTAGTTCTATCAAAATTTGAAATGGCACAAAACGCGGTTCTCCAGAATCCGCTCAAAGAGCTTGGCCGGCGGGCCAGAGAGGGGCCAAGCCCTGTTACTACTGTTATATGTTACTGTTATATGTGAAGTGACGGCGCCGCAATGCTGATGTATCATCATTTCTGCTGATGTTGCCCAGTGGAAAGAGAGGTGTCCTGACATGCCTGGTTTGCCAGAAAGAGTTTGTCCGAGTGGACAAACACCTGAAGACCGCACATGCAGATTTGACGGTGAGTTGTGTTCACCCAGAAGAAATATGACAACAAGAGCAGTTTTCTAAATTCTTTATTTTGACTCAGGAGGACATGAAGGCCAGCTATGTGGATCTGGTTCGCAAGTAGCGGGTAATCAGTGAGCTAAGTGCCCTGCAGCACACAAACCCAGGTGTATCAATGGTCAGCACATGGGACTTAATGGGCAGGACCCGGTCCCACCTGCTCCTATCCCGGCGGGTCCACCTGCTGCCCCCGTGGACCTGCACGCTGTACCCCGGGATCCCTCTACTGGTGAGGGCAAGGTGCAAGAAGACGATCCGGTGCGCATGCTCAGCATAGACGCTACGCTGCTGCAAAAAGCCAGGCACCAAACTAGCAGGGAGACCCGGGATGATGGTGATGAAGATGGGAAAGTGCCTGGTCATGGTGAGTAGCACATTTTGACCACTCTCCACAGCTGAATTTCCTTACTGAAGCTCCAGTTGCATTTTTGTAGAGAAACTCAGATCAAGACAGAGGGAGCCACAAGTAAAGATGCCTCAAATGTGCAACAGCGAGTCCAGATGGTCAGGCAGTTCCTGCGTCCTGCCTCAGGGGGTGGTATTCTCCGCCAAGACCAGCTCTTCCTCAGACAGCATGAGTGGATCTCTGAGTAAGTATTGCACCGTTAAAGTTGCAACTATACTGTCCCTATGATTGTCCCTATATTGACTGAATATAGTTCAGTGTGGTCCAGGCTTGGAAGGCCCAGAGGCTGGCAGCCACCACAATTTTAAAAAGTTGGTGGAGTCCGCAGCCCCCAAAGGCGTCAGGTTCTCCGCAAGAGCCATTGCTGGTGTCAGAGATGCTCTAGCGGCTGAGCAGAGCAACAATGCTGCGGATGTGATCAGTCGCCAGCAGGCTGTGAGAAGGGCCAAATGTGAGTTGCTTCTCAGTGTGGAGGCTGATGGGACGTTTATAAGGAGGGCAAACACGGCACTGCCCGAATATCTCAGTAAGTCCTGGAGATGTATGTGTATAATTACGGAGTACCAGGTGCTTCTCTAAACTTGAGACCGGGCACAGGATTTCCATCCTTGGCAATATGCTTGTGGTGGAGGTGGAGGCAGCAAGAAGCACCGGCCAGTGCTCAGTAATCTATGAAACTTCACAAGACCCGCCGGACCTTCAGGGACACGCGGGTCTCGGTGGACATGAGAGTCCACAATATAATGTTGGACTTTCTCCTCTTCAGAAATGGTTTCCCTGGTGGGGATTCAAGCTACTTATTTTTCTCCAGCACCGGCAATAGAGCCTGCCTACTCCTGCCCGAATTTAGGAGGAGGTGGTTGGATTTGGGCCTGGCCGGGCTACTGCCATCGTTTGGAGCCCTGCGGAGCTCCATGGCCACATATGCACTGAGGGTGTCTGATGAGAGGGAGTCCGATGCAATATCCCCCCACATGTGCCACAATTTAAGCACCTCCAAGAGGTTCTACTGACCCACGGCCTCGGGAGACCACTCGACTACGGGGACTTATGTTGGAGGTGGTGAAAGGTGCACCCAGCCACCAGGATGATGATGATGATGATGATGAGGCTGAGGGTGAGGAGGGAGAGACCAAAGCCAGCACATCATCCCAGGCATCCCAGCAGAGCTCCCCTACTCCCTGGCCCAAAGTCTGGAAAAGATCATTTAAGATGTTGAAATAATAATAAAAAAGTTAAAACCATGGGTGTAGTGATTGTCTGATTTTGGGTTAGGGTCTGTCTGTCGTACCAGTGTGATGGTCCGGTGTCCATCTCCAGGGGTCTAAGTCCCAGTGTTGTATACCAGGGAGAGTGCAGTGTCCCTGGGTAGTGGTACTGGGACTGTCCCTTCCTGGATGTGTGACTTGGTCAAAATGCCCCCAAATTCCTATTGGGGACTGCCCCATTAGTTTGGCCAATTGATGGCCATTGCAGCCCATATTAAAATTTACCGTAAAATCAGCTCAGGAGTCCCGGGCTGAATTAACGCCACTCATTTTTGCAAAAGTAAGAGAGTCCAAGATGAACACCAGCATCCTCACAAACTTCTCAGGTGCACCATGGAGAGCCTGCTGACGGGCTGCATCACAGTGTGGTATGGGAACTGCACCGTTCAGAGCCGCAAAGCACTACAGAGGGTGGTGCGAGCGGCAGAGGACATCATTGGCAGCAGTCTCCCCTCCATCCAGGACATTTACCACAGCAGGGGTCTGCGTAAGGCACGAAGCATCACTAAGGACCATACTCATCCGGCACAAGGACTCTTCCGTCTGCTACCCTCTGGTAGACGATACAGGAGCCTGCCAGCATGCACAAAAAGACTCAAAGACAGCTATTACCCCCAAGCTGTCAGACTACTGAACTCTGGGTAATACTCTAAATACTGAACTCTCAATAATACTGCACTAAACTACCTTTTGTAATGCATAATATGTTTACTGCTGCTGCTCTGTATGAATGTATCATGTTTGTCACTACCTCACTGTAAATGCTACTGTTACCTGTGCAATAACCTGCTTCATAGCCCACATGCAATACTTATACTATATTATGTGCAGTCTGTGAAATACTCTACTTACACCTTATTTAATCCTACCTGTACCTTTGTATTTTATATTTTATTACATATTTTTTAATTCTATTGCTTACCTCTTCCCCTGCACTTTTTGCAACACTTTTCTTTTACCATGTACTATTATTGCTGCTATTAATACTTCTGACTATCTTGGCGATAGTTCGGTTCCTCTGATCCTCTGCATTTCATTGCATTGTTGACCTTGTGTTGATCCTGCATATGACAAATAAACAATCTTGAATCTTGAATCCCATTTGGGCCCCGAGGGGACAGGGTGGGCTCTTTCTATAATAATGTCATCTATAGATTCTCGTATGTTTTAAATAGTAATATCAGTAATATATAAACAGTAATATCTCAAAATACCTCCTCTTCCTCTTAGCCGCAAGTTGTTCCTCCTGCTGTAGTTTTCATGGTACTCAACCCGAGTCTGGAGCTGTGATACAATACTGTTGTCATCAGTAGTCATCAGAGTTGTAAGACTCTCTTTTCAGCCTCAGACACTCTGATTCCTAGTTTGTCTAATTTAATTGTTAAGTGATTCATTCTGTCCTTGGCTCCCACTTTGTGTATTTCTTCCTGTATGTCCTGCTGTATCATGCAGCACACTTCACACAGAAAGTTTATACTTTCACTAGAGAGTCTGCTCGGCTCTTCAATATCACTCTTGTAAGGCATACAGTCGCCAACATCCGCAGCTAAGTCTTCTAGAATGTTAGCTTCACTAATCTTGGTAGCATCCATTGAAACAAAGGTGGCGTCAGGTGGGGTAGCAGGAGTGGCCAAGAACTGATCAATTTTTAGACTTTGTGTGATCTTAGTTTTCTGCAAACTTTTCCTAGGCATTGGTGTTTCTCTTTTTCACCAGAGCCACTTTGGAAAATACATTGACTTTATGTTTCAGTGAGGCAAATTTGAACAAAATTGCTGAGGTGTTTCTACCTATTCAGCATGCTGCTGCCACCCACGTCATCACAGGAAGTCTACAATTTTTGATATTTTTGAAACCATACCTCTGTTTATGATAATAGCAATACAACCCCAACATGGTTGATCTCTCTGTCCCCTGGCGCATGCTCTGATTGTACACTATTTTCCCAAAAAAATAACCTGTGTTCCATCTCCTCTGATCCTCCTAATCTAATGTGTGTTACCAAAGGTCAGTCCAGTGCAGAGGGGGGCAAAAGGCTCTACGACATGAGGCATATGTACAATGTAGATTAGAAGACAGCAATTTTTTACATAACAAGACACAAGACAGTTACACATAACAGCACAGGTGGGTAGTAGCCAAAATTTGTTCTCAAGTACGAGTAACAATACTACATTAAATGAAATACTCAAGTAGAAGTGCCAAGTAGTGGGTCAAGATATATCTCGAGAGTAAATAAATAACTGATAAACTGATATATACAGATATACTGATCTTCCCCCGTTTTCGCCTCCACCACTACACGCCCACTGTGACAGAATCCAGCCATTTTACACAAGTGAATATCTGCAGCTCATTACTGTGATGTGCAGCTCTCCACAGGAGGGGCTGACAGCAGCACTTTGTTGTGATGATGTTAGCGCTGATGCACCTAAACACCAGCACCAGCACCTGCAGCCAACCATGAATCAGTGCCAGTACAGCCTCTGGCAGGATATTCTGAAGGTTCTGAGCTTTCACATGAGGCATGGCCTGTCCATATACTGAGTCTGATACCTTTTTTTATTACTGGAAGGGTGCAAGGGTGAAAGGACAAGATCACGGATACAAGCTGCCAAAATGAGTTTCCTCCATAGAGTGGCTGGGCGCACCCTTGGAGATAGGGTGAGGAGCTCAGTCACACAGGAGGAGCTCGGAGTAGAGCCGCTGCTCCTCCACATCAAGAGGAGCAGCTGAGGTGGCTCGGGCATCTGTCCCAGATGCCTCCTGGACGCCTCCCTCGGGAGGTGTTCCGGGCATGTCCCACTGGGAGGAGGCCCCGGAGAAGAGCCAGGACATGCTGGAGGGACTATGTCTCCCGGCTGGCCTGGGAACGCCTCCGGTACCCCTGGAGGAGCTGGAGGAAGTGTCTGGGATGAAGGACATCTGGGAGTCCCTGTTTAGACTGTTGCCCCTGTGACCCAGCCCTGGATAAGCAGATGAATGAAAGGGTGAAGGCTGCATGCTGTTACTTTAAATAAACAAATAAACTAAACTATAAACTACATTAAAGAGGGGGCATTACACTTCTGTGGGGTATTAACTGTAACACAAAACATATTTAGACCATGATGTTACTTTTTATTATTTTGAAAATGCTATATTAGCCAAAAACAACATATTAACATGTTTTTTGTTTGAGTACCCACTCCCTTTGCTTGTTGCAAGTCACTCCCTCTTCAGAAAACTATCACAACACAGTCAGCATGCATCTCACTGATTAAACTACTGCACATCGCATCAGGTTTGTCAAGTTGTTGTGTACCATGTTGCATCATGTTTTTGTATATTTATGAAGAATTGTTGTGTGGGGCTTGGGTGGCATGGCTTATGGGCGGAGCATTAGACAGAATCTTACAACCTATCATAAGTAGGGTTTAAATAGGGCCCAGGAAAGATCTCTAAATTACTCAAACATGTATGGATGACATCTAAAACCTCTTCAGGCATGTTTTTGATGAGGGGACATTATAACATGGTAGTTTAGACGCACTGTGTCTCCTGCTGCTGTCCTCTTGTACCTTCTGCAGTTGCACAGTTCACAGTGATACTGAATTTCCATCTCACCATTGATGACAAATCCACAGCATATGTCCTATTGATTTGACGTCAGAGTCCACTTATGCTGAGACTGTAGATGTGAGCTCCCTCATCACTCAGGATGCCCTGCTTCATTTAGTGCATTACCTAATTATTGATTATGACTCCAGTTTAATAAGACTAACCAGACCACACCTGCCTTTTCACTAGCCATTTCCCAATTCATCGAGTGCACGGTTCGGAGCGTGGTCTCAGCCTGCAGTCGAGGCGATGCATACTCACTCAGCCCTGAGTGCAGTCCATGGATCGCATGGGCGTCTGCGAAATGGAACAGGTCCCGCCTCAGCTCAGAGAGCCGGGTGGTCTACTCCTTGTTCCCTAAAGACAAAAATATTATTCTATTGCGACTAGTAATACTTGGAATTGGGACATGGCGATACTGTAGAATATCCAGCATTAGAGCAGCAAAGGAAATATAGAAGTGTAAGGGGAAAAGCATGTGAACGGTAATACAGGTGCCGTGAACTATGCCGTTACGGCTACAGTCACACATGTTTAGTGTAGTTTATGAAGAGTTTCATGTAGAATAGTTGTAGGTGAGGTGAACCAGTACACACATTTTATAGTGAAGTCGCAACTGTCACATGGCTATGTTGCTGGCGAGTCCATCTTTCAAGTCATATATCCTGCCGCTCTGTGCATGCTGGGGCTTTTGAGTGTGCGACGCGTGCATGTTTGCACGCTTGGTCCACACCCCAATTTCCATGGAAACGACTGCGCTGTTCGGACCACGCGTTAACTGTGCATGGGACAAAAACGAAATGGAACGGTGGTTGTCGCGCCGGATATGACGCACATCCCCCTCCAAGCACGCTCCGAACCGTGCACTCTCTGAATTGGGAAACGGCTATAGTCTCACCCAGGCCTATCTGAGCCAGAGTACACCAGAAGCCTGTGCCCAAATTATTGCTAAATAGTGCACACCCCTGTCGTCATACTCACCTGTACTCAGCCTCACCTGCTCTCATAGCCTGTATTCAGACTTACACTCTTGTGACATGAGCCATCTCAACACAGTAGTGCTCTACACTCTTGCTTCAGAATTCTTATTTTAATCTTGAATGAAGACTTGTGGAAAACAACAAATACATGTAAATCTTTACTTACAGGTCAGCACATTTTACAGACGATCACAATATGGCTGTCCCCAACTCCAGGTTTGGGGGTTGTTGGCAAAAAGCAAGCCCATAACAACCCCCTCCTCTCCATGCAGGCAACTCTGGAGAACACCAGCCTCTGTGGAGAAGTGAGGTTCCAGAGACTAATATGTGTGAGGTATGCACACTTCAACGGCAAAATGCAATATCTGATTCCTCAAACATGCATAAAACACCCTAAAACAACATAATGAGGGAAAACCATGATGTCTCAGTTTAGAAAGTGATTTTGCATCATATACATTTCAAGGATATTTTAAAGATGAAAATGGAGGAAATGTGCATCTCAAAACAGTAGTTGCCTATCTAATTTGCAGGAATATATTGATGTCACACACTGGAGCCTGTATAATGACACACTTGTGATTCAGTAGAGGTGAGGCGCAGCAGATGTTGGCATACATTAAGCACATTCTCAGAACAATGAGAGCCATAGACCTCCAAAGGTCTGACAGGAAGAGGGAGGGCTTATTGACAAAGGTACAGGTAACAGATGCCAGGAGAAGGTCCAAATTTGTATTGCAAAAATGGCAAAATTGGTTTATGGACATCTCTTCCCTCTCCAGCATGTAACCCGAGTGGTTTTTGGGGTTCCCCGAGCCTCTTTGTGTAAAGTTGCGGACTGAAATCTCTGATACTAGCCTGTACCTCATCTCTTTATGTAGTATACTCTCAATCATATATGCTACAATCATAAGGACATTCAAACAAATCATTTGCAATTTCTTGTATTCTGGTGTAATCCCTACGTGAATACATGTACTCTGTGCTGGAACTGTAGCTTAGCCTGACGTTGCCCACGAGTGAAAATGTTCCCTCTACATGATCCTGGTGTTTTTATTTTGCTATTTTGTCTGTAAATCAATTCCTATTCCTAATATGGAACTCAGCTCCAAATCTGCCCCTATGACTGCTAGCCTTTTGTGCTTCATTTGACTGGAGCCGAATGCTATGGGTGACATCACACTCTCTTAGTCCACTTCTTTATATATATGGTCATAACACGCATCGGCATGCGTCAGCGTCTGTTTTGCTACTTAGATTGACTCCCAAACAAACAGTTTTAACAGATAATCAAGACATCTTTTAGAGGGCGATAATAAACATCGAGCTTTTGAGTTTGGTTATTACCTAGACCTGTGTTTAACCTCTAGAAGTGTGAAGGGTATAATTAAGCCAACCAACAAGGTGAGCTACAGGTGGGCCATGCACCCACTCACCTCTACATCCAGCTGTGACAGCTGCATCACCCTCAGTCAGAGGGTGGCTGTTTTGGAACAACGCATATCCATGTGTGAAAGCCGAGTGGAGAGCAACTTGGATCGTCCTAGGCAAGACTCAGGCCAGCACCAACAGTGCCCAGCTGGCTCTGGAGATGCCCCTGAGCACCAGCCCTCACCGTCCAACCCCAGTGTTCCAGGTACAGGCGAACACTACTGGCTTCAGCGAGGGGCTGGACCTAAAGCCTTGATCAGCTCTACTCCAGTCCGGGCAGATCCCTGGATTGTTGTAGCGTGTAATGGCTGCAGACAAGGTAAGCCGAGTAAACAGGTCGTCCTGCTCCTCTTCCACCATAGATGTAGCTCTGTCAAATAAATTCAATGTCCTGGACCATGGGGATTTTCCCTCTCTACCCCAAACTTACAAGGGCCGGTTGCATTTCACCCCAGCTCCATAATCAGGTCACCCCGGAGCTCAGGGCACGGCCATTAACGCATTGCCTGATTTTAGCACGTTTTACTTGACACCCACTGACTCTATCTGTGAGCAGTTTGTAGACCACTTCATGGGAAAGATAAACACTATCAGATGTGATATTTTATCTTGTCAAAGCTCTGTTTCTAACACACCTGAGTGTTTGTCTGGACCAGAGGAAACACTGGACAGTTTTGTCCTGGTTAGTGCTGAGAACAAATTTTCTCTTCAGTGAGGCCCACCACATGTCTTTTTGATCCAATCCCCACCCCATTTTTTAAGTCATTTTATGGATCTTTTAGGGATGAGCTTTTGGTCATGATGAATTGCTCTCTTCAGACGGGGGTCTTTCCCACTACCTTCAAAGCAGCGGCGGTGAGGCCCCTGCTGAAGAAGAGCAATTTAGATTTTAATGATCTTAACACCTACCGACCAGTGTCTAACTTACCATTTTCAAGCAAAATTTTAGAAAAAAAACAACTTGTTTTTATCCAACTAAATTATTTTTTTAGATGATCACATTTTTGAAAAAAATTTAATCTAGTTTTAGGGTGAACCACAGCAGCGAGACTGCTTTAGCAAAAAATTTAAATGATTTTAGAATAAATTGTGATTCGCAAAAGGTGACTGTGTTGGTTCTGCTGGATCTGAGCGCTGCCTTTGACACAGTAGACCACAACATTCTAACTCGCCTAAAACACCTCGGCCTCTCCAGTGCTGTTCACAAATGGTTCACGTCTCACAGACAGAACATTTATGGTGAGTGTGGACACTTGCTCCTCCAAGGTCCATAAAATCACATGAACACATATAAAACATAAACATAAAACAAACATAACACAAAACATAAAAACACACAAATAAATATGTGTGGTAGTTTCAGAGTAATTTCATTGTAGTTAGCTCCTCCCTTCAGGCAGATATAGGCAGTGTCCACCAGCGTCTGACCAGAACTGAAGAAGCAGCTTGGATGAGCTACAAAACGTATTCGACCAAATAAACTTTTGTCCAGTTGACAAACTGAATTTCTCGTTTTGCCGTGGAATCTACCAGGATGAGTGAGGGATTCTACACACATGTTGTTGCGTAATTGTCAAACATTATTGAAAAAATTAAGTTTGGTATAGTTATCGATCCCTGGGCCTAGGTGGTGGTGGAGAGTTTGAATAAGGCCCGGGAGAGATCACTAGATTACTCAAACATGCATGGATGACGTCTTAAACCTCTTGTTTTTGTTGAGGAAACAATAGAATAAAATAGTAGAATGCTCCAAAATGTGGATTTTCCCACCTCTTTAAATTGATTTTGAAAATGTAACTGAAAACACACAAAGTAACCAGAATTCCTATTGGCCCAGAGCCGCTCTGGCAGGCCAGGCTGAGGGGTATAGAGTGGTACCATGGATCAGATGCTCACTTGTGAGGTGTGATACTCATTTGATAGCACATTCACATCTCCACAAAGTTTGCTTCAATGGGATCAAGTATGAACAGCGTTAATTCCATTGCCGCATTTAAAGGAAAAGTAAAGTTTTTTTTAACAATCTGAGCCTTCTTTCGGCAATAAAACAAGTAGTTTTACTCACCCATAGCAGTTTGGTGTCAATTGGAGCAGTATCGCAGAAGTTATGTTGTAGCCGTTCTGCTCTACTAATGATCCCGTATCCGTTAGCGTAGCGTGAGTGCTCGGAGCATTACTTTGCGGTGTCCAAATAACACAAACTTTAGCACTTTTCAAATCACAGAAGATCGCTGTGTCAGGGTAGACTTTTAGTGGATTCCAAAACGGCCTGAAACCCAATATCCAGCTATAGTTTCATTTGATGACGTCATCAGAGAGGACAGTGCGCATGCGTGAACTCAGCTGTTTTGTAAACACCGCTAGTCCGAAAGAAGCTAACACCGCTCTGAACTTTAGTTTTCTGTTGCGATATCGGGTTTCAGGCCGTTTTGGAATCTACTAAAAGTGACACAGCGATCTTCTGTGACTTGAAAAGTGCTAAAGTTTGTGTTATTTGGAGACCGCAAATCAGTGCCCCAAGCACTCACGCTAACGGATACAGGATCATTAGTAGAACGGCTACAACATAACTTCTTCAAAACTGCTCCAATTGACACCAAACTGCTATGGGTGAGTAAAACTACTTGTTTTATTGCCGAAAGAAGGCTCAGATTGTAAAAAAAAAACGTTACTTTTTCTTTAAACATGTGTCCAGGAAACACAGAACACCTTTTCAAATGGCACAGATCAGGTATCTGCAGCACAGAGCATGAATATTCCCAGCCTGTGGTCAAGAAGAATGTTAAACATTAATGCTCAAGGAGCACTTTCAAATGGGTCTGTGTGAAAGAGAGCAGCACAAAGAGCCAGCGGGAAGAGTCTTCAGAAGAGGCTGTGGAAACATCAGTGGAAAAAGGTTTCTATTTCAATCTTCTTAATATGAAGCTTTTTCATATCAACTAGATTCAGCTCAGCACACAGGGTTAGTGACATCCAGATGATAGCAACCATCTAATGAGTACTGTGTATTGCGCATTTGAAACCCACAGTCACTCTTGAGTATAATCCTAAATCATGTGAGGTTTACTTCGAACAGCAGCTGTTGTCTACTGTAAAGAGTTTGGAGAAGAGTGGCCCTTGCACCACAGCACCACAGAGCTACACAGGGCTCTTACATACAAGCCAGGATGGGGCCATTTCAGAGCAGGGAGCACACGGAACAAAACCAAGGAACATTTCACACTCGTTACTACAGTTAATGGGTTCAGTTTGGGACTAAAATTTGAAACACTGTTGCAGCCGTTTGGTGGATCACATTCACCACACTTGGGCTCAAAAAGACCAACCAAGCAGAACCAAGAGAATACACCTGTCTAATCTAATGTAATCTGAAAGAAGGTACAGGAAACAACAACAAAAATGAGAGGGGTCTGGCTGCAGACCTCCAGTGTGGGACCTCTTCCTGTGCAGGCTCACTTTTTCGCACCACTAGTGAGAGTCCGGCCAACCCACCGGGGAAGAGAGGCGAAAATTTTTATTTCCCTTCCCAGCTGTTTTGCTGATCTTAGTCCTGTTTGTGTGCATTGTCTAGCCGTTGATAAATCAATTATGATGTTTATATTTGTGTAGTGGTATTAAGTTTATTAAGGTTCTTCTATTCATCATAGATCATCATTTCCAAGACAGCCGTATGGAAATGACTGTGGCATTTTCATGTTGATGGTAGAAATGTTAGTGGTCTTATTTTATTCTATGTGCTGTAAAGATATTGATATGTATGGAACCCCAATTCCACCAGTAAAAAAAATGGTTACACTAAATTATAATTATGAGATAAAAAGTCAAAATTAGGAGATAAAAAGTTGAAATTATGAGATAGGCAGTGCGCATGTGCATGTCTCAAGCGCGTGAATGAACAAGAAGACCCAGCAACACGGCTACCAAAGAAGCATCCTCCATTTGAAGTCCTATCTAAGTAAGTAAATGGATTGTATTTGTATCCTAATATCTAGTTAAACATCCAGGTTAAATTGGCTTTGGAAGGAAGAAGGAATGTTTCAAATTTTTATGCACGAAATTTTGTGTTACTGTAGCGTAGCAGAGAGGAGAGCGCTGGAGGGATTCTGTGCTGAGCAGCTAGGCTATGCAAGAGACTTATGCATGTTTGTTTACGATAGAAACGTCGATGCAATGCCAATACTGAACATTTGATTGCTAGCATAGGAAAAACTGCCGTGGACAATGCTGTAGAATGTTGCAGACTGCCTCCAGTCACTTTAAAACAGGGGTGCCCAACACGTCGATCGCGATCTACCAGTCGATCGCCAAGGTAGTGTTGGTAGATCGTAGTGTTGTAATAGTCGACATCGGTCTTGGTCTCGAGATGAGTGCGATCATATTTCATTACGGCTGCTGCCGTCAGCAATAAACTTTTACCTGTGTGCGGGACTGCACGGGGCTTCTCACTGCAGCCTCTGCGCTCGTCTGGAGCCCGCGGACACTGCGCGGCACCACGCACGCCATCAGCGCATGCAGCTTGTCCACTACAGCGTGTACCCTTGTGTCCCAGCGTGTATCACAGAGCAGGTTAAACTTTTTAAATCCTACCTGTCCTTCTGCCTCACATCAGTGCGCCTCTCCTCACCTTTTCATGCCTGCTCATAGCGCACACAAGCTCTCTTCTTAATGCACGCTGACCTAGCCCAGCCATGTAGCCTAGCCCAGTCTCAAGTCCTATCTCTGTAAGTGAACCGTTTGTATCCTAATACCTAGCAAACAACCAGTGGTGAGATTGGCTTTTGAAGGGAGAAGGAGTGTTTCAAATGCACTTTTGTATTGCTGTAGAGAGAGAGGGGAGCCGAGCTCCAAAGCTTCTGCCCTGAACACAATTTAAGTTGCTCAAGTAGCAGCCCAACTCTGCATATTCGTTTAGAAAAGTTGATGCAATACTAATACTGCTGCATATTTGAATGCTGGTGTAGAAAGCTGCCATAGAATTGTGTAGATTGCATCATTTTTAAACGTTGCCATTTGGCTGACAATTGACAAACGTACGGTTTTGGCACTGCGCATAAGGCAGCCACAATGCCATAACATCGTCAAGCCATTCATCAAAGAGAAAGCTGTTAGTTAAAGGACATGATAAAGGTATTTGGGGATATGCTGTGGGAGAAGTCCCATTCTATGGAATGGATCCAACACCTTCTTGATAGGGCTTTCTATAAGATTTAAGTATGTGTTTGAAATATGTGAAAGTGTGCCTTTCACTTTCTTCTCTGTTCAGATATTAGCGAGGGCTTTCATTAAATGTGGAGATATTGTAAATTTACCTCTTTCCCCTATGGAAAAACTGCAGTGTCCAAATCACTGCGCAGTGCAGTCTTCTAGCAGTGATTTTGTGTCCAGCTCACTGCATACAATGTCTGAAATGTAACGCAGTAGGCTACAACATTTTTTTCTCATAAGGGATGGGCGGAAGCAAAGGGGAAAACATGGGCTTATTGTTATTTATGAGTAATTTGTGATTGTACTGGTCCGGCCCACTTGGCAGGTTGACCAAACCAAAAGGTGAATGAGACGTAGTAGTGTCATGATCTGTGAAAGTCTATTAGGCCACAAGGTGTCCTTGATATTGAATTTTTAAGATGTAGGCCTACAAGATAGACTTACTTGCTTGAGATGTCAAGACACATGTAAGTGTGCTCTGCTCCATCTTGAATAAAATATGAAAAGGCAAACAACCGTTCTTTTATTGAAAAAGAAGAACGAAACATGTAGTAGCCTGGCCTTGCCATCTGTAAAACTTAAACTTCCACTCAATTCTCATTTCCCTACTAATTAATACAAGGCTAGTCATGTACTAATCCTTTTGTACTATTCCCATGTTAGAGCTGCCAGAAAGATGGACGAGTTGGCTGACTTTTTGTGGTTAAGGCATGTGCCTGAGGAGGACATGAAGAGGATGGGAGGGGAGAAGGTAGTTTCAAAGAGCCTTGAGAGCTTGTATTCTGTAGGAAATGCTAAGTTTAAACAAATCACACATTAACATTAACTTCACAACTTCATAAGAGTTGTAAATAATATTTTTATGCATATTGTTAACTGTTATGCATGAAGTAGTAAAGAAACTTCTTTGAATGCATTGATCTACAATGCCTTGCATATGGATTCATACCCGCTGAAAATTTTAACATTTTGCCATGTCACGACCACAAACATAAGTATTTAATTGAAGTTTTATGTGAAAGTGAACCACAAAGTAACACACAACTGTGAAGTGGAATGGAAGTTTTATTCAATTTTAAACTTTTTATATAATTTTTTTTTTTTAAAGTAGGATGTGCAAAAGTTTCAGCCCTTCTTATTTTACTTTTGCTGAAATTCTTCCTCCAGGTTTTTTGGGATAGTTGTCTATTCTTTTTTCCACACCTGGAGACTGAAATTTTAGCCCATTCTTCTTTGTACAACAAATTCAGCTCAGTTAGGTTAGATGGTGAGCGTTGGTGGCCAGCAATTTTCAGATTCTCACAGATTCTCAATAGAATTTGGATCTGGACTTTGACTTGGTCCCTGTAACACTTGAATTGGTTTTGTTTTTAAAAATTCCATTGCAGTATAAATTTTATGTAGGGTGTAGATGCACTGAGAGAAAAGGAGGCTGAATATTTTTGCACACCCTCCTTTTATTTGTAGAGCATGTTTAAAATCAAATACATATTTCGTTTCACTTAGGATTGTGTACAACCTTGTGTTGGTCTTTCACATAAAATTTCAATTGAATATATGTTTGGGGTCATAGCATGACATCCAACCACATCCATCTCCTCCTGAAAAAACAAACAAACAAAAACACCTACAGTGGCGGCACGGTGGCTGAGTGGTTAGCGCTCATGCTTCACAGCAAGAAGGTTCAGGGTTCGATCCCCGGGTCGCCCGGGCCTTTCTGTGTGGAGTTTGCATGTTCTCCCCGTGGGGTGGGTTTCCTCCGGGCACTCCGGTTTCCCCCATCAACCCAAACATGCTCCAGCTGAGGTCCTGACCAAACCGAAGCAAGAAGATCATGGAGATGGTCCCCGGGTGCAGTAATGTGCTGCCCACTGCTCCTAATAACAGGATGGGTTAAATGCAGAGAAGAATTTCTCCTGTGTGAGATCAATAAAGTCACTTCTTCTTCTTCATTACATGTTGTCACTGTATTTTATATTACACTAGCAGACACTTTTATCCAAAGTGACTTTACAACAGAGGACACAAGCTACAGGTAGCCTATGCAGATTGAGGGACTGCATTTTTAAAGGCCTAATGCTTAAATGCAAAATTACTCTGAATGTACTGCCTCAGTGGCGTATAGTAGTCATAGTCATAGTTTGCTTTATTGTCGAAAACAATCATGTACATGTACATAGAGTGAATTCGAAATATCGTTTCCCCACTAACCAGGCAGGACAGTGATAGAGTGGCTAGGGGAGGGGCCTCTGCGCATGCCGACTGGGAGATGCAGAGTAGAATAGATGCAATACATACAATCAGTGACATTTAACAACATGTAATGACAGAAAAACAATTGGTGATATAACATACGTTGATCTTTTTCATTGGTAACAGAAGGAAGTGTGTGGGGGATCAGATTGGAAATCAATGAAATTGATTGAACCGAGAGCAGAGATCAGACCTTAACTAAAGACAGGGAACATTTTCTACTCAATCATTTCTAGTGTCAGTGTCAGTGAGTGGGTGCCATGTCTATGTAGAGTCCAGATAACAAACCACATTCTGTGGCCTTGGAAGTGCAGGGAGGCGAAGTCAAAACACAGATAACCATTGGAGCCAGATTTTCACAGGAGACATAATTATCCAGAGGGATTAATTAAGGAAGGTAAGATTTGGGGAAGGTAACATTTTGATAAAATCAGGTCATATGTCCTGAAAAAATGTTAATAATTGGAGTTGTCTGGCTGTAGTGTGTGTGTGTGTGTGTGTGTGTGTGTGTGTGTGTGTGTGTGTGTGTGTGTGTGTGTGTGTGGTATTGTTGTAAGGGCAATAAAAAGAGACAAAAAATGTTCATTGGTAGCCAAGTTTCCTACACATCTTGGGACCAAATAATAAATAACATGTTGATGTGAATGGGAAAAGAACCGTCTACAACCAACTCTCCAGCCATATGCTCTATAACAGGGGTCTTCAACGTTTTTCAGGCCAGGGACCCCCCAAACAGATGGCGAACTGGGCCAGGGACCCCCTACTATATATACGGCCTAGAATTGTGTTTTATATTAAATTGAGCTTAGTGTCATGTATAAACATTACTACTCTGTTATGGTACATCCAATACAAGGAAATAATACACAGGTTAATACTGTATTTTACACTATAAAATATAAAATTTGATTATTTTAAAGTGAAATCAAAAGATTTCGCAACCCCCCTGTTGAAGACCTCTGCTCTATAACCTAAAATAATCTACATTATCCCATGCATGGAAGAGTTAAAGGGATTTTTTCCCGGCTTTTTTTATGTGAATCTGTACGGCGTTCCCTTCAGCAGTGTCGTGCATTAACACTGACTTACCTCTGACAGTGTCCTCTGAGCCGAGTTCTGCCCCGGTTCTGGTGCTGACGAAAGTAGGTCCGGCAAGTTAGCCAGGACAGTTAATAAAGCTTGTTTTTCTTCTCAAAACAATATTTGTCCAAAAAGTGATATATTTGTGTCACAAAACAGTTGTCCATGAAAAAGTCAGAAGTCATAATCGCTTGGTGCTATTTTCTCTCGATTCCTATCACTGCGCTGCCCCCAGCTGGACAGCCGTGCACGAACCCAACACTTTTTCAGATGTTTGACAGTGTTTACGTCCTCAGACCGCAGCTAGCCAATTTAGAAACGTCAGAATAATAATATAGCTATCGATAGAAGAAGAAGAAGAAAACAATAAATATAAAATGGGGCGGACCTGTGATTACCCAGGTTGTACCAACAAAGATGAACCGTTTTCCTGTCACCATTTCCTTGTCACAAATTGGTCAGAGGCAACTTTGGCTTCTTGCCATAGGGTTCAATGTGGACACCAAATTGGCTAAAATAAAAAAACTTCATGTTTCAGTGAGGAGGATCACGTATGCCCAGCACGGAGGAGGAAGCTTTGGAAGAGCACTGCTGTCCCTGCACCCCAGGTAAGTGTAACAAGTGGCGATGATTACAAGTAAACAGGCTAATAATAATAATAATAATAGGCGCGCAGTAATAAAATAGCACCAAGCGATTATGACTTCTGACTTTTTAATGGATAACTGTTTGTGATGCAAATATATCACTTTTTGGACAAATATTGTTTTGAGAAGAAAAACAAGCTTTATTAACTGTCGTGGCTAACTTGCCGGACCTACTTTGGTCAGCTCCAGAACCGGGGCAGAACTCGGCTCAGAGGACACTGTCAGGGGTAAGTCAGTGTTAATGCACGACACTGCTGAAGGGGACGCCGTACAGAGTCACATAAAAAACCCAAACTATCCCTTTAATGTGAATCCAGTCGAATTTAGAGGGCCAGAACAGATGATTAAATGACCTTTAATTTCCCATGCTTTGTCATATAACCAAACGTAAGAGCTAGACAAGAACAAAATAACAGAAATGACCATATGAACACCGTATCACTAGCTCTTTACATTGTTTAACTGTTATCCATATTTTAACATTCATTTAGCTCAAATTGCAAGTTGCTCAAATACACATTCACAAATTCCTCTTTCGACTGTTGCTATCTTTGGATTTTTGTGTAACCTTTCACCGTGTTCTGCGGAAGCCGACAGAGGTCATGTTCGTAATGATTATTTTCAACCTTAATAACGAGAAAATTAACAAAGAGCTTTTCCATGATCTCGAGAAAACAAAAAAATATTCTGTGATCTCCAGAAAACGACCTCAGCTGGATCACTGTATCTCCGTCGGTAAAGACGAAGCCGGGCCAGTCTTCTGCGGAGGTGCGGCGGACTAATCTTGAAATTATCCTGAATTAAAAGACGTAACGCAATCTCCCCCTGTGTCAACCCCTGATCAAAATATTGCCTTATCAGCTGATCGATTATTATTCCAGACATTCTAATGACCAAAAACGCGTCTATTCAGAATGAGAAACAGCCCTGAAGTCAGACTGTCACAACGTGGCGGTAGACGTTTCAGTTGTTTTCTCAAGATCACGGAATAATAGTTTCGTTTTCTCGAGATTTCGAAATAACTGTTTTGTTTTCTCGAGATCACAATTTAATTATCTCGTTATCTTGGGATAATAAGGAAGAAAAAATATTGCTTATGAATTGGCCTCTGTCGACTTCTGTCATGTTTTTTTTGTTTTTCACCATTAACTTTTTCTGCCTTTCCTTTGCGTCCTTTTGTACATCAAGCTAACGTTTTCATTGTCACTTCCGCTCAAACAGGAAGTCACCAAAATAAAAGCGTAACCTTACTATTAATTGCCATGGACTGTATGTTAATGTATATAAGAGCTAACTTGACCTTTACTGTTAAAATATATAAAAAGGGAACATAGTGAGGCTTAGGCCCTCCTACCTGAATTGTGGAAAGAAAACAAAACTGAGCCAGTGATTTGTCCAGAAAGGTGTCTGCGAAGTGACCGTGGCAGCACAGTTTGTCAAAGATGTCCATGTCCAAAACTGTATGCACTGGCTACGGAGAGTTAACCACCAACGTTCAATGCGCTGGTTACCAGTGCTTGGACCGAACGTAACATGGTCAGTAACGACCCTCTGAGAAGTGGAGAAACTTCTGCATTTCAGCTCCTTTACAGTTGACAACTTAAGTGGCCTCAATATTCTTAAAGGGATATGCCACCCCCAGGTCAAACTTGGGCATCTCCCCACAGTCCAGAGACTAAAATAAGTGGTGGAAAGCGTTTTTCTGGTGATGCAGCCATTGTCCAGGTCTGTCAGCACTGACCGCCGCGGTATCTGCAGCTACTCCGCGTTAGACTGGAGTCTAACGTCGCCAACGAAAGATTTCGGCCAAAAGGAATTAATTTGCTCGATGCTTTTCCCAATTACTTTCTGTGTAGTGCGCATTCATATCGAGTGCAAATAAATGTGCAAATCAACACGGAGAGCTTGACTTGGTCATTTTGGGTGGGAACTATCAGTGCGGAAAAAGACAGACGAAGCACAAACCACGCTGCGTAACAGGGGAACTCCCTTCGGCTTCGGCTGTGTTTTTCCGCACTGAAAAATAGTTCCCACCCAAAATGACCAAGGCAAGCTCTCCGTGTTGATTTGCACATTTATTTGCTCTCGATATGAATGCGCACTACACAGAAAGTAATTGGGAAAAGCATCGAGCAAATTAATTCCTTTTGGCCGAAATCTTTCTCTGGCGATGTTAGACTCCAGTCTAACGCGGAGTAGCTGCAGATACCGCGGCGGTCAGTGCTGACAGACCTGGACAATGGCTGCGTCACCAGAAAAACGCTTTCCACCACTTATTTTAGTCTCTGGACTGTGGGGAGATGCCCAAGTTTGACCTGGGGGTGGCATATCCCTTTAAGATCTTTAGGTGTAAAGTATGTCAATGAAGACAAAAGTGGAATCATTTAATACAATAGAAATTTTAAATATGAGGCATTTACCTTATATAAATGTTATGCATCTTTTACAGTAAGCAATGTGTTCATGTAATTACTCTTTAGAGGGACTCGTTTCTTTATCCTGTGCCATCTGAATACATATCTTTCACAGGTTAAAAGTTTATAAATGGATGCAGCAGCTTAAAGGCAAATTAACGTTTTTTTTACAATCTGAGCCTTCTTTCGGCAATAAAACAAGTAGTTTTACTCACCCATAGCATTTTTCTGTCAATTGGAGCAGTATCGCAGAACTTATGTTGAGCCGTTCTGTTCTAGTAATGATCCCGTATCTGTTAACATGGTGCTGTATCATATGCTCGGGGCATTACTTTGCGATGTCCAAATAACACAAACTTTAGCACTTTTCAAATCATAGAAGCCCGATGTCTTAATGTAAGATTTCTTTTGAAGCAAAAGTGGCCTGTAATCCGAGATTTAGCCATAGTTTCGAGTAGATGAGGACGCCAGTGCGCATGTGCGGACTGTGCTCTCAGCTCCCGGGACCCAAACATGAAACGCAAAGCTGAAAACTATGGATAAATCTCGGATTACAGGCCACTTTTGCTTCAAACGAAATCTTACATTAAGACATCGGGCTTCTATGATTTGAAAAGTGCTAAAGTTTGTGTTATTTGGAGACCGCAAAGTAATGCCCCGAATACAAATGCTAACGGATACGCTACAACATAACTTTCTTCAAACAGCTCCAAATGACACGAACGTGATATGGGTGAGTCAAACGACTTGTTTTATTACCGAAAGAAGGCTCAGATTGTAAAATAACGTTACTTTTCCTTTAAAGGTTTATTTGAAATTACTTCTGAGCACTTGGGGTTTACCCCATTAGGACAAATATGTCACTGGCTCATGGTAAATGCCACAAATGAAGGATTGACAACATCAAAAGTGTTATGTATTTGAGAAACTATTATATTTCATGTTACAAAGTTGATTAATTAAATATAAATGCACAAAGTTTTCTCTTTGTTAACTTGATTTTATTTTGAAGTTTGTTGTGTGCACTTCTGGTCCCAACCGGCCTCACACTAGAGGTGGTTTTATTTCAAAGTTTCTTGTGCGCACTTCAGGTCCCAACCGGCCTCACACTGGAGGTACGCCTGACACTGGAGCCTGCACAGGAAGAGGTCCCACACTGGAGGTCTGCAGCCAGACCCCTCTTGAAAAAAATAGAAACTGCATTTGCCTGTTGGCCAAAAGACAGTCCCTGTGTGATCTGTCACTTGTCCACAAAGTTGAGCTGCACATCAGGGTTGCTTCTTGTCCCCGTTGCTGTTTGCACTCAGCCTGGAACCTGTTGCTCAAGCAGTGCGTCAGTCAGTTGGCCATAAGCCCATTTCCATCTTCAACACTTCTCATTTTGTATCTCTTTATGCAGATGACATATTACTTTATATAGACAATATCTCTCAATCCCTCCCACACCTCTTTAGCCTATTCAATGCCTTTGGTTTGATTTCTAGTTATAAAGTGAATTGGGGCAAATCTGCTCTCCTCCCACTTAACTCAGCTCAGGACACTCACATTCAACATATACCAACAGTACATCATTTTAAATATCCTGGAGTTGATGTATATCCATCAGTTACAGAAATTGTTGAGCATAATTACAATAGGCTTGCGAAGGAAGTTCACAGCGATGTAGAAAAGTGGTGCCCTCTCTCACTGTCATTTGCAGCACGTATCTCAGACATTAAAATGAATTTCCTGCCTCGAGGTAGCTTCCTCAGCTCGATGATTCCACTTTCCCCCACTAAAGAATATTGGGAGAAGCTACATTCATCCATATCCACATTTATCTGGAAGAAAAAAAGAACATAGGGTTAAATTATCTGTATTACAAAAGCCTAAAAGTGAAGGAGGGTTTGGGGTCCCAAATTTTGAATGGTATCACTGGTCTTTTGTCCTCCGCCCTTTATCTCAGTGGCTGAACCCTGCCCTATCTGCCTCTTGGAAACATTTAGAGGGAAACATAATATTACCCCATAGACTTATAGGAAAATTAACGTTTTTTTTACAATCTGAGCGTTCTTTCGGCAATAAAACAAGTAGTTTTACTCACCCATAGCAGTTTGGTGTCAATTGGAGCAGTATCGCAGAACTTATGTTGAGCCGTTCTGTTCTACTAATGATCCCGTATCCGTTAGCGTGAGTGCTCGGGGCATTACTTTGCGGTGTCCAAATAACACAAACTTTAGCACTTTTCAAATCACAGAAGATCGCTGTGTCAGGGTAGACTTTTAGTGGATTCCAAAACGGCCTGAAACCCGATATCCAGCTATAGTTTCATTTGATGACGTCATCAGAGAGGACAGTGGGCATGCGTGAACTCAGCTGTTTTGTAAACACCGCTAGTCCGAAAGAAGCTAACACCGCTCTGAACTTTACTTTTCTGTTGCGATATCGGGTTTCAGGCCGTTTTGGAATCTACTAAAAGTCTACCCTGACACAGCGATCTTCTGTGATTTGAAAAGTGCTAAAGTTTGTGTTATTTGGAGAGCGCAAAGTAATGCCCCGAGCACTCATGCTAACGGATACGGGATCATTAGTAGAACAGAACGGCTCAACATAAGTTCTGCGATACTGCTCCAGTTGACACCAAACTGCTATGGGTGAGTAAAACTACTTCTTTTATTGCCGAAAGAAGGCTCAGATTGTAAAAAAAACAACAACAAAAAAACGTTACTTTTCCTTTAAAGATTTTTTATACTGCAACATCTCTCCAAACAAATCAATAAAATATGGATCCATAATAAGTGAAATAATCAGAGTACACATTGTAAACTCAATAATAAATGTTTTTTGCATTCTCCAATATTTCAAAACTATAGTCTCACAATAGGAGACATCTTATTTCTTTCCCTTGGCCTCCTGTGTTTCCAAGATCTGCAGAAAAAGTATAACTTACCTCAAACATTATTTTTCTTTTATCTTCAATTACGAACAGCAATGCACACATACGACGTGCCATGGGAGACCCCTCCTACTGCTCATCCAGCTCACCAATTTACAGAGGTGTGGACTCGAGTTATGTGACTTCGACTCGAGTCAGACTCGAGTCACGAATTTGATAACTTTAGACTCGACTCGACAAAATGTACAAACACTTGCAACTCGACTTGGACTTCAATATCAATAACTTGTGACTTCACTTGGACTTAGGCCTTTTGACTTGTGATCACTTGCTACGTCCAATGAAAAAAAAAAATCTAAAAGTATGTTGATAAGGACCGCACTCGTTGTACTTGTGAATCTCCGAAAATGTATGCAAAGAGCATGTGCGCGCGGCTTGCACAACATCCAATCACAGTAGATCTACGTTGCTTTCATTCAACCGCATCCAAGGCAAATTGCACAACAAATGATCTCTCTCTCTTGCTCTCTCTCTCTCTCAGTATTCAAACCCTTTTAAGTTTTCACTCTGTTTATATTGCAGCCATTAGCTAAGTTTCAAGTTTTTGTTGTTACTCATTAATGTATACAAAGCACACCGTATTGACAGAGAAACACAGAATTGCAGAATATTTGCAGATTTATTAAAAACTGAAATCACTGTCATAAGTTTTCGGACCTTTTTGTTCAGTATTTAGTAGAAACACCGCTTTGAGCTAATACAACCATGAGACTTTTTGGGAATATTATAACATGTTTTTCCACACCTGGATCCTTTCATTTTTTTCTAATGTTATTTGATGTGGTGTGAAAAGGTAAAATGAATACAGATCTTGCAGACATTATATGATTTGTAGAAATTGTATTTCTTTGTAAAGGGGACTCGAAATGACTCGAAACTAAAATGCTAGGACTTTGGACTCGACTTGAGACTTGTGAGCTTTGACTTCGGACTTGACTCGGCACTTGGATACTCTTGACTCGGGACTTCACTCGGACTTAAGTGCAAAAGACTTAGACTTACTTGGGATTTGCCCAGCAATGACTTTGTCCCACCTCTGCCAATTTATACATAATCCACAAAGGAGTGTATCTAGAATATATTCTTTTTTACAGACTCAAGATCACTCTGGTGACTCTGTGTCACCAAGCAGTGGGAAGATGACTTTGTTTGCTCCAAAGTGATCTGGGAAACTGTATGGTAAAATATACAGCTCTCATCTCGTAACCCCAATCACCAAGATATTCATTTCAATATTATTCATAGAACTTATTTCACTCCCTGCATATTGTTCAAAATAGGAGCTCTTTCCTCACCCAACTGCACACTCTGCGACTGTAACGCAGGAGGATCATTTATCCATTTAGTTTGGGAATGCAATAAATGATCCTCATTTTGGGCGAATGTGGCAATAGCTCATTCTCACATATTACAAAAAACAATACCATAAGGGTAAAATGTATCTAAACTTTTGTACACTTATGCACATCTATTGTTTGCTTTATTGTTTGCTCTTTCACCCATAAATATTAAAAATCTAATAAAACATTGATCACAAAAAATAATAATTAATCATAGCATTTATATAGCGCTTTTGAAGACACCCAAAGCCCTTTACAGTTCATTGTTCATTCACTCCACACTTGGTGGTGGTAAGCTACTTTCTGTAGCCACAGCTGCCCTGGGGCAGACTGACGGAAACAGACAGTTCAGAAAAATCCACTGGATTTGTGGTGCTGAACATACTAAACAAAGTGACTTAACAATTTGAATTCGATCAGTTTCCAGTCTCATTCTTTGTATTCAGTTAAACTAACTGCTCCAAACTTCAGATTTAATTAAACTGGGACTATACACCAAAACTCAATGAGGGGACATCTTTTAACACATGCCAGGGCCTAAACTGGCTCCTGCTAGCCCGTGGGTCACTTCCTGTATGAGTGTGGTGTTGTACAGCAGGTGACGAACTGAAAACAGAAGAGAGGGGCAGGTGACAGTAGGATTACTACTGCAACAACACATCATCAGCAGGGTCAAACTAACCTGTCTCATGACAGTCTAATTCCAGCTCACATTTTCTGTAGTAGGTGAACAATCCAACGCTTGGTGAATTCTGCTTCACTAAGGCAGCATCATGACACAAATGTACCCACAGTTCTCCACACGAGGGCTGGGCCTGGTACACAGACAGAGCTGCTGCTTCCACAAACACCTGTCACTGCACAGAACACTGACTTCATCAACACAGACCACAGACGACTTCTGTGTCTATTCCACTACAGTCCTTTCTGTTTGATAAGGAAATGAAATGAAAAAACATTGATGTTTGGTTTAAAGCTACCATCTGTAATTAGATTGGCCACTCTGGCCCTGTTGTATTCTCAGTATCGCTATAGCAAAAACAAACAGCTCATTTCACACAATCCTGTGTCTGTTTCCTTTGAACTGCACATGCTGCACTTCTCAGTTGGTTTAAATCCCATGATATTAAAAATCAGCTAAAAAAAAAAAAAACTAAGCTCAAAACACCAAAAATTTAATGTAGAATCTAGAATGCTATATATACTATGTACTGTACTATATATACTATGTACTGTACTATATATACTATATACTGTACTATATATACTATATATACTGTACTATATATACTATATACTGTACTATATATACTATATACTGTACTATATATACTATATACTGTACTATATATACTATATATACTGTACTATATATACTATATACTGTACTATATATACTATATACTGTACTATATATACTATATATACTGTACTATATATACTATATATACTGTACTATATATACTATATACTGTACTATATATACTATATACTGTACTATATATACTATGTACTGTACTATATATACTATATATACTGTACTATATATACTATATATACAGTCCTGCAGTCCAGCAGTATTGGCACCCATGAAGTTTAAGTACATAATGTTAAACGTCTCATGAACAACAGTGATCTAGTGACACAGCATTTTACTACAGAGAGATTTTGTTTAATGCAAAAGAGCAAAGTATCAACAACAGTAAAAAAATAAACAATGAGTGTGAAAAAAATAAAAAAGGTACAGCTTGCTGTATCACTAGTATTGGCACCCTTTGCTGTTAGTCAGTATGGAAACCTAATTTGACTCACTGACGGTAAATCACAAATGGAAATCACCTGTGACTAATTGTCTGTGCTCATGTGACATGAAATGGCCAATGAATGATGAGATTTGTGTTTTTAAAAGCGAACCTTTTTCACAATGGTGAAGACAGAAGAGCCGTCTGAAGAAACAAGGAATGCAATTTCCAAACACAAGAGCTCCAAAGGAAATAAAGCCATATCCAAAGACCTTGGTATCCCTGTGTCAACAGTGCGTAATGTTATTAAGAAATATCTGAAGCATGGAACTGTCAAGAACCTCTCTGGGCGTGGGGGTAAGAGAAAAATCAATGATAGAAATCTTTGAAGATTGGTGCGATTGGTGGAAAAATCACCTCATCTAACATCTACGGACCTGCAGGCCAACCTGGAACAGTCTGGGGTAACCGTTTCAAGAAGCACCATACGGCGCACACTCAACACAGCAGGGCTACTTGGGCGGAGGCCAAGGAAGACCCCATTTTTGAAACAAAGGCACGAAAGGGACCGCCTGAATTTTGAAAGAGAACCTGGACCAGCCACAATCCTTCTGGGAAAATGTGTTGTGGACAGATGAAACAAAAGTGGAGCTTTTTGGCAATTCTCACCAACAGTATGTTTACAGGCGCTGCAATGACGCTTTCAAGGAAAAGAACACCCTACCAACAGTTAAGCATGGTGAAGGGTCCATAATGCTGTGGGGCTGCTGTGCTGCATCTGGGCCTGGAGGCCTTACCTGTGTCACAGGTATTATGAAATCTGAAGATTATCAGCAGATTTTAGAGGAAAATGTCTTGCCCAGTGTAAGAAAGCTCAGTTTGAGGTGAAGATCTTGGGTACTCCAGCAAGACAGAGACCCCAAACACACATCCAAAAGCACACAGGAATGGTTAGAAAAGAAAAAATGGACTGTTTTAAAATGGCCAGCAATGAGTCCTGATCTCAATCCAATTGAGAATCTTTGGGGGGAGTTGAAATCTGCCATTGGGAGAAGGAATCCTCCAAATGTCCAGGAGCTGGAACGTATAGCAAAGGAGGAGTGGGAGAAAATACCACCTGAGAAATGCAAGAGGCTTATTGATGGCTACAGGAAACGTTTGGAGGCTGTCATCGCTGCCAAAGGGTGTGCAACTAAATACTAAGGAGGGGTGCCATTATTTCTGCACGTGCTGTTTTTCTGCTTTTTGTTTTCTTTGAAATTACAGTGCCTATTTTGGGGGAAAAACAACTCTTCAGTTACTTCGGACGTGCAATTAAAAGATGTTGGTGATGTAAATTGTGTCCATTTCTTTCATGAGATATTACACAGGTTGTGAATAAAATTAAGGGGTGCCAATACTGCTGGGCAGGACTGTATACTCTGGCCCACACTGCAGCACAGGACTGACTGAAATGCACCTGAATGTTGGCTGCCACCTGCCATAAATGCAGTTAAGGATACACTGATATCGGCAGCCATCCTGAAAAATGTGTTGGGTCAGATATTAGCTTCCAAATATCAGATCCGCCGATAGCCTCTATGTCATTGTAATAAGATGGTCGTAGATGGTCCTGAAAGTCTCAAAATGTCTGAACGTTTATTTCAACAAAGTTGTTCAATAATGACTTGCACAGCTGTAATATGTTTAGTTTTGTCTTATTATATTTTAGTTTTCAGTGTCACTGGAATTGGTTATTAGCAGATTCTTAAAGCCATAGTACAGTGGTACCTCACCTTACGAAATTAATTCGTTCCAGAAGTGGTTTCGTAACGTGAAAAATTCGTAAGTTGAGTAGCTATTTCAATGGAAAAAGCCCTTTTTCGTTCCAAGGCCTCAATCCAAGTTTTTTTTTTTATAGTGTAACATTGTGTTCTGTGTTTCTCACATTTGTCTCTCGTTTAAACACTCAAACTTTCATAGATTTTCAACAAAATGTATTAACAGTGAAGTGGGGGGTGGGGGAGAAAACTCTGACACATGTGATAGCGCAGCATGACCCGGTGCGGAGCTGACAGCAGGTCTAGACCAAGGTCTAAACCTGGACTGGACCTGGACTAAACGTGGACTAAACCAGGACTAGACCAGGTGGATTAAAGCAGCGAGGAGGGGACTGCACGCAGTCTGAGCGCATGAACGCATGAACGAGACCCATGCAAGAGCCGCGGGCTCCTCCTAGTTTAGTCCTGGTTTAGTCCAGACCACCGCGGCTCCTCCTGGTTTAGTCCAGGTTTAGTCCTGGTTTAGTCCAGACCACCGCGGCTCCTCCTGGTTTAGTCCAGGTTTAGTCCTGGTTTTGTCCAGACCACCGCGGCTCCTCTAGACCTCCTCTAGACCTGGTCAGGTCTAGAGGAGGTCTAGACCACCTTGCATGGGTCTCGTTCATGCGCTCAGACTGCGTGCAGTCCCCTCCTCGCTGCTTTAATCCACCTGGTCTAGTCCAGGTTTAGTCCTGGTTTAGTCCTGGTCCAGTCCAGGTTTAGACCTTGGTCTAGACCTGCTGTCAGCCCCGCGCCGGGTCATGTGCGCTATCACACACACTCCCCCTTCCCCCCACACTTCACTATTAATAATTTTGTTGAAAAGCTATGAAGGTTTGAGTGTTTAAACGAGAGACAAATGTGAGAAAAGTTTAAATCCAGTCTGAGAAAAGCGTATAATGTGTGTGGCTGAGCGCGCATTATTTGAATTTTTGAGATTTCGCGTTTCGTAACTTGAATTTTCTTTCGTATCTAGAGACCAAAATTTACCGTGAAGGCGTTTCGTAACTTGAAATTTTCGTTTGTTGGGTCATTTGTAAGGTGAGGTACCACTGTATTGTAATTGTATCCGAACTGAAAGCGCTGGATTGGTGCATTCCTACAGTTAATGCACTATACGGTAATGGTAAATTTAAAGCGCATGTAGCATTTTTGTGTCTTAATGAGTGTTAACAGTGTTAATGATGTACAAAAAAATTCAAAGGTTTGTAAATCTTAGAAAATCTTCAGTAAGTTTGAATGCGGAGCACAGGTTCATGGCAGGTTCATAGGTGCATTAGATTGTTATTTTTCACTCTCTAGAGTTCAGCCTCTTATACATGACTCACCCAGATATGGAGTAACGCTGCCCTCTACAGGTGAAGTGTCTTTGTCTAGTGAATGAGTACGTTTTCAGAGTACGTTATTACATTTACATTTTGTAAACACATCCACAGGTATTTGCAATGACTTGGTTTGGTGGGATAATTCCTCTGGTAAATATTCATAGTTTTACATAGTTATGTGGCAGTTTGTGAAGAAATGTTTAGAAAGTACAAACATACAGGAAGTAGTGCAGAGTTCTAAAACTGAATATCTTTATGTGTCATCATCAAAGAAATTCCATACAAAATGACACAAAGACATTTTAGTGGCGTCACCAATATCAATTTGCATTAGTTTACACAAATAACTCAGTTTGGCCAATTAATGACTTAGGCAATTATGTTAGGAGGCTGTGGATATGTACTTTAAGATGTGTACGTACATCCTGTGTGTAATCTGTAGTGCACAGGGCTCTCAAGTCTCACGCATTGAGAGTGTGACACACGCAATTCGCCACACATGGCATTTCTCACGCTGAATTTATTTTTTATTTTTTATTTTTTTTTGTGCCCAAATCGGTCTGTGTGGCTCAGTTTATGCAGGCACCACGCGTTTTCAGCGAAAAAAACTCCCCCCCTCCTCCCCGCCACGCTCCCTGGAAAAAAATCTCAGTTATCAGGCGCCGCGCTCTTTTCAGCCAATCAGAAAATAGATTGTTCTGTTGTTGGGCAGACTGTAGAGTGGGCAGGCTGTAGAGTGTAAGCGAGTCCCGCTCCCCGGAAAAAAATCAGCCAATCAAAAAATAGATTGTTCTGTTGTTGGGCAGACTGTAGAGTGTAATTTCAGCTGCTAAGCGCACACTGCGGTGATGATAAAACAAACTGAGAACCATCAGGTAATAACTTCATTTATATAACTCTCATTAGTTGCTTTGTAGTTTAAGTTTGCTCTTTAGACAAACATTTACAGCAGGGCTCTCAAGTCTCACGCATTGAGAGAGACAATTCGACGCGTTCACGCGCTCACACGGCATTTCCCACGCCCATCTCCGCTCCTCGGAAATTACGCAGTCTCACGCACGACACCGCTCAAAACTTGAGAGCCCTGGACTGCACACCATCGTGTTCGTGTATGAGTCTTTTTGAAAAGCTCAAAGCTCTACACACTTTTTGGAGAAGCTTGCTCTTGGTCATTTCTGTAGTAAAGTTTAGTACCAGCGCTCTGACTCCACTCACCGGGTGTGAAATGTGCACATGTGATGAGAGAAGACTAACATCTGCTGCTGTCTCTGATACATGAAGCCAAATGTTCAGTGCACTACTGCGGCGTGGAGTTCTAAATGTCACAACAGAACTGCAGTCTGCACCTACTGATACTAACTAGAGGCACTACTCTGTCAGAAACTCTAGTAAACTGAGTTTATTTACAGTGTTTGATTTAGTTGGAACTACAACAGGTGATCTGATTTGTGCTGTTGAATAAATTCCTCTCAAATAACATTACAGTCATGACCTAGCTAGCATTAGTTTTTCAGTGAGTCACTCTCACTTTTTAGTTGAAAATCAAACTCCTAAACAGGAACATTAACCCTCGTATTGATCTCAGGCTCCTGAAAATGTGCTGTTTAAATGACTTATAAATATATATAAATATATCTCAGTATTATTATTGGAATCATTTTATTACAGAAACACATCTAGTATCCCATTGAATTATAGAAAAGAAATTGTTCAAACCCTTCTTTACATGAACTCTATCTTCCATACAGGTCCATAAAAAGGCACAAAGCCACAGGACAGTGGGACAGTACTAGAGCAGTGGGACAGTACTAGAGCAGTGGGACAGTACTAGAGCAGTGGGACAGTATTTAGTGCAGTGGGACAGTACTAGTGCAGTGGGACAGTACTAGAGCAGTGGGACAGTATTTAGTGCAGTGGGACAGTACTACTGCAGTGGGACAGTATTTAGTGCAGTGGGACAGTACTACTGCAGTGGGACAGTACTAGAGCAGTGGGACAGTACTAGTGCAGTGGGACAGTACTAGAGCAGTGGGACAGTATTTAGTGCAGTGGGACAGTATTTAGTGCAGTGGGACAGTACTACTGCAGTGGGACAGTATTTAGTGCAGTGGGACAGTATTTAGTGCAGTGGGACAGTATTTAGTGCAGTGGGACAGTACTACTGCAGTGGGACAGTACTAGTGCAGTGGGACAGTACTAGAGCAGTGGGACAGTATTTAGTGCAGTGGGACAGTACTACTGCAGTGGAACAGTACTACTGCAGTGGGACAGTATTTAGTGCAGTGGGACAGTACTACTGCAGTGGGACAGTACTAGAGCAGTGGGACAGTACTAGAGCAGTGGGACAGTACTAGAGCAGTGGGACAGTATTTAGTGCAGTGGGACAGTACTAGAGCAGTGGGACAGTACTAGAGCAGTGGGACAGTATTTAGTGCAGTGGGACAGTACTAGAGCAGTGGGACAGTATTTAGTGCAGTGGGACAGTACTACTGCAGTGGAACAGTACTACTGCAGTGGGACAGTATTTAGTGCAGTGGGACAGTATTTAGTGCAGTGGGACAGTACTACTGCAGTGGGACAGTATTTAGTGCAGTGGGACAGTATTTAGTGCAGTGGGACAGTATTTAGTGCAGTGGGACAGTATTTAGTGCAGTGGGACAGTATTTAGTGCAGTGGGACAGTATTTAGTGCAGTGGGACAGTACTAGTGCAGTGGGACAGTACTAGTGCAGTGGGACAGTATTTAGTGCAGTGGGACAGTACTAGTGCAGTGGGACAGTATTTAGTGCAGTGGGACAGTACTAGTGCAGTGGGACAGTATTTAGTGCAGTGGGACAGTACTAGTGCAGTGGGACAGTACTAGTGCAGTGGGACAGTATTTAGTGCAGTGGGACAGTACTAGTGCAGTGGGACAGTACTACTGCAGTGGGACAGTACTACTGCAGTGGGACAGTATTTAGTGCAGTGGGACAGTACTAGAGCAGTGGGACAGTACTAGTGCAGTGGGACAGTATTTAGTGCAGTGGGACAGTTTTTAGTGCAGTGGGACAGTATTTAGTGCAGTGGGACAGTACTAGAGCAGTGGGACAGTACTAGTGCAGTGGGACAGTACTACTGCAGTGGGACAGTATTTAGTGCAGTGGGACAGTACTAGAGCAGTGGGACAGTACTAGAGCAGTGGGACAGTATTTAGTGCAGTGGGACAGTACTAGTGCAGTGGGACAGTACTAGTGCAGTGGGACAGTATTTAGTGCAGTGGGACAGTACTACTGCAGTGGGACAGTACTAGTGCAGTGGGACAGTACTAGTGCAGTGGGACAGTATTTAGTGCAGTGGGACAGTACTAGTGCAGTGGGACAGTACTACTGCAGTGGGACAGTACTACTGCAGTGGGACAGTATTTAGTGCAGTGGGACAGTATTTAGTGCAGTGGGACAGTACTACTGCAGTGGGACAGTATTTAGTGCAGTGGGACAGTACTACTGCAGTGGGACAGTATTTAGTGCAGTGGGACAGTATTTAGTGCAGTGGGACAGTACTACTGCAGTGGGACAGTACTACTGCAGTGGGACAGTACTACTGCATTGGGACAGTACTAGTACTAGTACTAGTGTACTGTAACGCCCAACATGAGTCACCTACATGTTTCTACAAGTGAAGGATTCCTGCCAAACATATCAGCACAAACAGAAGGAAAAGACCGTCCTGGCTCCTCTCTGGATTCACTTTATGCTGCACTAGTCTTACATTGTTTGAATTGTTTGGAAATGGCCCCATTACGTTCACTGCGTCTTCACTTTTTCAGAACTGGGAGATTGCACCAGTCAGACCTGTATTTTTGTGTTGCACTTTGACATATTTCAGCATCATGTGACATTTCTGAAGCCAACACACCACATAAAAATACAGGTCTGTCCTTAAAGGAAGGTGTTATGCAAAATTGACTTTTTGGAGCTTTCTGCCTCGATATAACATTCCCCCACCCAAAAGATTTGACGTGTTATCCATGCATGTTTAGTGCAATTAATTTAGTGATATGATTTTCAGTACAATCCTGCCTAATGCTCAGTCCACAATACTACACATTTCCATAAAAATATAAAACAATATTCCACAAACCTCATGCAATGTGTAGTCATTTTATTAGCACGTTTTATGCTCATAATTTCTTGGTATTGTGATAGCTCTCTAAAGGGGGAGTGACTCAGATTGTCAAAAACATTAAGCTTTTAACTTTTTTTTAGAATGTTCTTACCTCATCAGTAACACACCTGTTGTGTTTCAGTCACACACATAATAAATCCTGCATTATTTGTCTGTCTAAGCTCAAAATACTATTACTACTAATTACTTTTTTTGATTGATAATTGCATGGTTGAATGACTGTAGTGAAGGGGTATTGAGTTTAAAAACACAATGGAGCACTTCCTGTATTACCACATAACATCACAGGGTGGGAGAAGAAATCAGCCTAATTATGCAGGGTCTGTGTGCGTCCCTCAGTCGTCCAGGTAGACGCCAGGGGAACAAAAGATACAAATTAGTTGAGATAGTTTCAGAAGGATTCCAGGGTAGTGAGCTCCTCCCTGCAGCTAGATATAAACAGGGACTAACCAGCACTAGAACCAGAACTGAAGAAGTCTCTCGGATGAGCGGCGAAACGTCTTCAACCAAACAAACTTTGTCCAGTTGACAAATTGAACTTCTCCTTTTATCAGGGTCTGTGTGTTGAACACATTGTTTTTGATGAGGAAACTACAGTACATAATTACACAGATTAGACAACAGTGAAATATTGGCCCTTTAAGAATGTCTGGTTGTTAGGAAATGGACTTTGACCTCATTTGGACTGAACTCCCTGAAAACTCCACATTCACCATGTGCTTTAGTTTGAGCCCTTGAGCCGTGCGTAATCCCCCCTCACATACGTCGCACAGACCTCCCAAAGCCTCCAACTATAAGAGTGCTAGAGAAGATGATGTGGGCCCATTACGAGCTCTGCAGATTGTCCTGCTCCACACACATGACCTTAATACGTGCATGAGGTAATGTGGAGAGTACAGCTGCAGTGGGCAGGAGGCCAGGGGGCTCAGGGGGGTGACCGCACACACTCCGCAGACTGAGTGGCCTCTCACAGAGCAGGCCTGATCTCTACTGGCCATGTACAGTAACTACACCTTCTCTGGTACAGGGATCTGGGCTCTATGTGTGTCAAAAAAGTGGAATCTGGAAAATCTGAGTTAAAGGTGCACTGTGTAAATTTTATGGTGGAGGGTCTGTCAAATACTTGTCTCAATGGACATGTTGTGACTCTGTCTAAATGCCTGGTCTTGTTCCACACTCTGGTGTTCAACTATCCATTTTGCCTTTATTCTATTACATGTGTTTTTATTGACTTAAAGGCATGCATTCTTACAGTAAGTGGGCTTGCCTCTCCACATTTCTGATCCTGTAACTTGGCCCTGTGGCATCACTGGCTTGTCCTTACTTGAGAAGCATATGAAAAGTTACACAGTGCACCTTTAAATTCAGGGTTGGAAACAATAGCAAAAATCACAACCAGCTCCAAATGAACTGCTTTATCCTGATTAAAGATAGACCCTCATTAAGTGATGATGATGGAAAAAAAAGAACAATCGGAAAATGAAAATGACTTAGCTGCTTAGAGCTGCTTTTACAATATGGATCAAGACATTTTGCTCAAATTCATGGAATAAAATGCACACAGGGCTTTTAATCCTATTAAATTTTTATTAATGTTATCGTGCAGCAAATGATGAAAACTGAAAACAAAGTTCAGCCTGTGTCTGGTGTGATTTGTCCATAGCTCCACATAGGCTAACAGATTAATAAAATTAGAATGTTTAATTATAGAACTGGATTAATGGAGTATGTTTTTAATTAGGCCCACACATATGGTCCTTCAATCAGATGGACTCCATTTAACATTCTTATTTGAAATGGAATATGACTTAAACCTGCTGCATTGCTCACTGTCTCACCTGGAGAACCCCGGCAGCACTGTGAGGATTCTCTTCTTTGACTTCTCCAGTGCTTTCAACACCATCCATCCACTGATCCTGAGGGACAAACTGGAGACCGCCGGTGTGGACTGTGACCTGGCAGACTGGATCCTGGACTACCTCACAAACCGGCCCCAGTTTGTGAGAGCCAAGAACTGTGTGTCTGACCTCATGACCTGCAGTGTGGGAGCACCCCAGGGCACTGTCCTCGCGCCCTTTCTCTTCACCCTCTACACTGCAGACTTCAGACACAACACGGACAGCTGCGTCCTGCAGAAGTTCTCTGATGACTCTGCCATCATTGGCTTCATCAAAGATGACGACGATGTGGAGTACAGAGGACTAACACAGGACTTTGTGGACTGGTGTCAGCGGAACCACCTCATCATCAATGCAGGGAAGACCAAGGAAATGGTGGTGGACTTCCACTGATGCCACTCTACTGCCCCCTCAGTGAACATCCAGGGAAGGGACATTGAGAGAGTGGACTCATACAAGTACCTGGGTGTTCATCTGAACAATAAACTGGACTGGACTCCTAACACAGATGCACTGTACAGGAAGGGCCAGAGTCGGCTCTATCTCCTGAGGAGACTCAGGTCTTTTGGAGTGAGAGGGCCACTCCTGAAGACCTTCTATGACTCTGTGGTGGCATCAGCCATCCTGTACGGTGTGGTCTGCTGGAGCAGCAGCATCACGGAGAGGGAAAGGAAGAAACTGGACAAGGTCATCAAGAAGTCCAGCTCTGTCCTGGGCTGTCCTCTGGACTCAGTGCAGAAGGTGGGGGACAAGAGAGTCCTGGCTAAGGTCACCTCTATGCTGGACCCTGAGTGTCGCCCCCTGCAGGACGCTCTGTCGGCTCTAGAGAGCAGCTTCAGTGACAGACTGATTCACCCTCGCTGTGTGAAGGAGAGGTTTCACAGATCTTTCCTTCCTGCTGCTGTCAGACTGTACAACGAACACTGTTAACATGTCATTCAACTTTATCTGCACGACAATATTCAGCTATACTCTAGAGTCTATTTTTAGGTCTATTTTTAAATTATTTTAAGCCATTATTTATTATCTTGTTTTATTGCATGCTACATTTTCCTGCTGTTCTTGAGCTGTGTGTTGCAACACTGGAATTTCCCCACTGTGGGACTAATAAAGGCATAGCTTATCTTATCTCATCTTAAACATTTTGTCAAGTGAAAATAACACAACAAAAACAAAATATCCATAAAGGCACTACAAACATTATGCAGTAGAGGTACTGCACAGCTGTTTGGTTTGGTTCAGTCCTGTTCAGTCTTTATATCTACTTTAGTCCCAGTAATATGACCGCAGTGTTATAGTCATCTTTCCACACAAACTGCAGTCAAGTTTTCAGCACCATGGACAGCGCCCCACACCCTTGCCTCCCAGTGCTCTCAGTGTCTCAGCTGCGCTCTATATCCCACACATTTCATTATTCTCATTCTGTGTTTCTCCAATTCTGGATTCCTCTGCAGTCCTCATACTTGTTTTAGTCAATTTATCCTCCATTGAGTTAGTCCTTCTTTAGATCATTTGAAGCAATGCCGCAAAATCTCTTAAATGGGATTGGAAATAAAATGAGTTTATCACAAAAATGTTTCAGGTTGTGCATTTATTTATTTATTTTAATGATCAGTCTAAATAACTTGATAACAGATGATTCAGGCAGGATTTATTATTCACATGTTTTAATGCGTGTGACACATAAAAACACCTGAGCACTCATTTGTAGAAACATCGATGAACTCAGAGTTTTATCGCATTTGATCTGGTCCCATGTTAAGGTGCAGTCGCCTCTTCCAGGTGTACTCCATTAGCTGTGAGCAGGACACTTGGCTCTGCTTCAGAGGAGACGACTCCAGAGGAGTTGTACTGTTGTTTACTACTGTTATTGCACATTTACTACTGGAATTTTACTACTGTTGTACAGTTGTTTACTACTGTTATTGCACTAGAATTATTACTGTTGCACATTTATTCTTATCTTAACTTCAATGCACATTCTATTGCACATTACCATTTCACTGCTGTATCTTCCATTGCACATTTTGATGCACACTGCACATTTTTGGACATCTGTAAAAAAGTATTTATTTATTATGTTGCACTGCTTTCAGATTTTTAGATCTTAGATTTTAGATTTAGATTTAGATTTCTGTCTTGGATAGTTTTTGTTGTGTTTTGTCTTTTTGCACTACCTGGCCAGAGAGAAACGAAATTTCGATTCACTGTTGAACACATATGGCAGAATTGACAATAAAGCTGACTTTGATCATTGATCTTTGATCTTTGATCATTGATCTTTGATCTTTGATCATTGATCTTTGATCTTTGATCATTGATCTTTGAGAGGAGTGCTACAAAGTGGTCTTTGGAGGAAGGATCTTGGGAATTGAGAAACACCCAACGTCAGTTTCTCTTAAACAGTCCTGTTTAGGAGGAACAACTAAATATACAGGATTTGTGTGCTAAACGTGTGAGAATGAAAAGAAACACAACTCCAGGTATGCTTTTGATGAGGAAACTACATTTTAACATAGATTTGAAATTAGCATAAAGAGCCCTTTAATGCTTTTAAGATAAGATAAGATAATCCTTTATTTGTCCTACAATGGGGAAATTGCAGTGTCACAACGCAAGTTTCAGAAACAGTTGGAAAAAAGAGCATGCATCAAAAATTAAGATAAATAATAATAAGTCTGTACAATCAACTAAAACAGTGTAAGGTTAAGGGCACAGGAACGCTGCACAATAAATGTCTTTGATTTTGAGCAGTGAACAAACAGCAGTTAAAGTGACTCCAGTTCAGTAATATATAATATCACTACAATAAAGTGACTCAAAGGGATGGACAGTGGTGGTTAAATAAATAAGTAGCAGGTAAAGTGACTTTAAATAATATTGCACATGTAATTATTACTATGGAGATGACACATGGTTGCTATGGAGATGAACATGACTAGCATTGATCATTGTACAGTCTGACAGCCAGGCTTGGGGAGTAACGGATTACATGGAACGGCGTTAAGTAAAAGGATACAAAAAAAAGGTAACTGTATTCCCCTACAGTTACAAAGAAAAAGACGTACTCAGATTACAGCAGTGCTTCTCAATTATTTTCTGTGACGCCCCCCCTAGGAAGAAGAAAACATTTCACGCCCCCCTTCCTGCGCGCGACTATAAATAGTATTATTTGTCTAGAAAATTATTAGAACACCATTGTATCCTTTTATTAACATTATAAACAAAAAAAAGAAACTTACAACAAAGACTGCACTGAGGACTCAAATATTAATGTGTTTTTAATGCAGCTTTGCGCACATTTGTTTACGTTTTACAGAAATGAAACTTAAAACCACCTCATTTGCATAAGCTAAAAGCACTGAAAAATACGCTCTCTCCTTGTGCCACTGATGCGTCAGCTTCTGTCGGACTAAAGGACACGACTCAGTGGAATATACGTGTTTTTTCTGTGACAGAGGATGTTCTGTTAATGGTGAGACTGTGCGTAAATCGCATGTGAGAACGCCACTGCCAACTACTGTTGTTGATGTGCAATTACACTTAGTTCTAGTACAGTACAGCAAAAAAACATGTTTCCCAGGGTCATACGCGCCCCCCCTGGCATCACGCCACGCCCCCCCAGGGGGGCCCGCCCCACTATTTGAGAAGCACTGGATTACAGGTACATTTAGTGAAAATGGGGATTACTTAGCAGGATTACAATTTGAAAGCATTTTATGTTATTTAATTTTTTCATTTAAAGCCGGAGGTCATATGTAGGGAAAACAGAACGTACAGACTCGCTCCGCGCGCCATGCGCGCTCTGTGAAACAAACTCGCAGCGGCGCGCACTGTGGAATACACTTGCAGCGGCTCGCACTGAACTTCACGCAGGTCGCGCACTATGGACTAAACTTGCAGCGGGCATGGTTTCAAAAAACGCATTTAGCGGGTGGAAATTTAGGGAGAATTTTATTTTTAAAGAAGACAAAGGGAACAACATCACAGTAGAGTGCAAATTGTGCCTTCCAGCGGTTAAACACCTGTCAATGTCCAAGGATTCTACTTCCAATCTCAAGAAACATTTACAGGTAAGATCGCTAATATTAACGCTTTGATACTGACAGGCCCTAAATGTCCTGCTTCAGTCATGTTATGTGTGAATATGAGTCATTTCTTTGTCTTGATTCATTGGTAGGAGCCAGTTTCGAGTTAGCTATCGACTAGCAAACTATTAGCAAGCTAGCTAACGTTTGCGGTCACAAGTACACTTTGTGCATTTGTAGAACGATATTACAATATTTAAACATTATCTAGGCAACATAGTCATGTTAACTGATCCATGAAGACCCTTTAGACAATTCCGAGCAAAGCTGTCGTTAGATGTAGGCCAGCACGCAGGCTGGACGAACATCCTGTCCAGCTGCGGAGATCGGGCAAGATGACTGTCCCGGTAAAACTAAAACTTTAACTGAAAATATAATTTCGTTGAAGTCATAGGTGTTTAGGTGTTTGGTTTAGTGAGTGACCTTGTTTACTAGTGACTTGGCTTATAGTGATAACAGTTGTTAAAACTGCACATAGAACTGTACTTGTCCTCCTAAAAACTTTTAATTGTATTGTAATTTTCTTGTTTTCTTGTTGTTATAGGATATTTGGTGTTAAAGTAATCCAAAAGTAACTGAAAGTAATCAAGTTACATTACTTTAATGTTATAGTACCGGGATTACGTTACTGAATACATATTTTAATTTCTAAAGTAACCTCCCAACCCTGCTGACAGCAGCAGGAAGGAAAAATCTGAGAAATCTCTTTAACACAGCGAGGGTGAATCAGTCTGTCACTGATGCTGCTCTCTAGAGCCGACAGAGCGTCCTGCAGGGGGTGACACTCATGGTCCAGCATAGACATGAGTTTAGCCAGGACCCTCTTGTCCCCCACCTGCTCCACCGAGTCTAGAGGACAGCCCAGGACAGAGCTGGACTTCCTGATGACCTTGTCCAGTTTCTTCTTCTCCCTCTCTGTGATGCTGCTGCTCCAGCAGACCACACCGTACAGGATGGCTGATGCCACCACAGAGTCATAGAAGGTCCTCAGGAGTGGTCCTCTCACTCCAAAGGACCGCAGTCTCCTCAGGAGATAGAGCCGACTCTGGCCCTTCCTGTACAGTGCATCTGTGTTATGAGTCCAGTCCAGTTTATTGTTCAGATGAACACCCAGGTACTTGTATGAGTCCACTCTCTCAATGTCCCTTCCCTGGATGTTCACTGTTGGGGGGGTAGTAGAGTGGCGTCTGCGGAAGTCCACCATCATCTCCTTGGTCTTACCCGCGTTGATGAGAAGGTGGTTCTGCTGACACCAGTCCACAAAGTCCTGTGTTAGTCCTCTGTACTCCGCGTGATGGCGGAGTCATCAGAGAACTTCTGCAGGACACAGCTGTCTGTGTTATGTCTGAAGTCTGCAATGTAGAGGGTGAAGAGGAAGGGCGCGAGGACCGTGCCCTGGGGCGCCCCCACACTGCAGGTCATGAGGTCAGACACACAGTCCTGGGCTCTCACAAACTGGGGCCGGTTTTTGAGGTAGTCCAGGATCCACTCAGCCAGGTCACAGTCCACTCCTGCCCACTCCAGCTTGTCCCTCAGGAGCAGCGGCTGGGTGGTGTTGAACGCACTGGAGAAGTCGAAGAACAAGATTCTCACAGTGCTGCCGGGCCTCTCCAAGTGGGACAGCGAGCGATGCATCAGAGAGATGATGGCGTCCTCTACTCCGATCCCGGGCCGATACGCGAACTGCAGCGGGTCCATCGCCGAGCTCACCGTGGAGCGGAGGCGACCCAGGACGAGCCTCTCCAGAGTCTTCATCAGATGAGACGTGAGAGCCACTGGCCTGAAGCTGTTGAGGTCTTTGGCGTGCAGTGTCTTGGGCACAGGTACCACACAGGAGGTCTTCCAGAGCTGTGGCACCAGCTTCAGGTTGAAGACATGCTCCATAACTCCACACAGCTCATCTGCACAGGACTTAAGGAGCCTGGGGCTGATCCCGTCTGGTCCAGCAGCTTTTCTACTCCTTATCCGGCTCAGTTCTCTCCTAACCTGAGCTGTTGTGAAGGACAAAGAGCGAAGGCATGTGCTGGGGGTCTGGCTGAGTACTTGATGTGGATTCGGGGGCTGGGGGGCTGAGGCAGAGGTGTGAAGAGGTGACAGACTGGGCCATTGTGCAGGGGACAAGGTGAGCCCATGCAGCAGTGCGGGGGAAGGGTGAGTGATCGATCAAACCTCAGGAAGTGTGAATTCAGATCGTTCACCCACTGTTGATCTCCCTCTGTCTGGACGGGCGGAGGATTGAAGCCAGAGACACTCTTCAGACTCCTCCACACCTCCCTGACATTCCGCTGCTGCAGCTGCTGTTCCATCTTCCTCCTGAAGTTGGCCCGAGCCTGTCTAATTTTCCTCCTCAGCTTCTTCTGTACAGTCTTTAGCTCCTCTTTGTTCCCGAACCTGAAAGCTCTCTTCTTCTCCTTCAGCAGAGCTTTAATGTCCACGGCTTGTTGTTCGGAAAACACCGCACCGTCCGAGAGGGTACGGTGTTTTCAAAACAGAAGTTGATGTACGTGAAAAGTCCCTCAGTCGTCCAGGTAGAATCCATGATTAAAGGAGAAGTTCAATTTGTCAACTGGACAAAGTTTGTTTGGTTGAAAACGTTTCGCCGCTCATCCGAGAGGCTTCGTCAGCTCGAGCTGACGAAGCCTCTCCGAGCTCTCCGAGAGGCTTCGTCAGCTCGAGCTGACGAAGCCTCTCGGATGAGCGGCGAAACGTTTTCAACCAAACAAACTTTGTCCAGTTGACAAATTGAACTTCTCCTTTGATCAAAGAAGTTGATGTAGTCCGTAATACAGTCTGTGATTGCGCTGATGTCCTCCCCATGAGGCTGGCAGAGCTCAGTCCACACAGTGGTGCTAAAGCAGTCCCTCAGAGCCTCCTCGCTCTCTGCTGTCCACCTCTTCACCACTCGGGGCTCTACAGGCTGCCTGTGTACGAGGGGTTCATACACAGGCCTCATGTAGATGATGTTGTGGTCTGCTCTTCCTATGGGGGGGAGGGGTGATGAGATATAGGCCTCCTTGACGTTGGCAAAGAATAAGTCCAACGTTTTATTGTCTCTTGTGGGGCAGGTCACATACTGGGTGTATGTTGGCAGGACATATGAGGGAGATGCATGGTTGAAGTCCCCTGTGATGATGAATAGGGCCTGTGGATGCTGAGTCTGAAGAGAGCTGATGCAGGAGAGCAGAGTGTCACAAGCATTCTCCGCGTTAGCACTGGGAGCAATATACACAGCCAGAGTGATGACATGTGAGAACTCCCGGGGCAGGTAAACGGGCCTCATGCCGACATCGAACAGTTCAATGTCTTTGTTACACATCTGCTCCTTCACTGTACAGTGTCCAGGTTTACACCATTTCTCGTTCAGAAACAGCGCTAGTCCTCCTCCCTTCTTCTTCCCGCTCTCCTCCGTCCTGTCTGCGCGCAGCAGGTGAAAGTTGTCCACAGTGAGGGTAGAGTCGGGGATTTGCGGTGTTAGCCATGTCTCCGTAAAAACAATGACGCTAGCGTTATTCCCGCTGAAATCTAACGAGCGCCGCGAGCTCGTCCGTCTTGTTGGCGAGGGAGCGCACATTCCCCGTGATGACGGAGGGGAGAACGGGCCTGCAGCGTCTCTTCTTTTCCCGGAGTTTACATCCCGCGCGGCGTCCACGGCGTGTCGTGTTGGGGAACACAACTAGAGCAACAGGAATATATTTACCTGGCCAGCCAAATGATATCTCTCTGTATTTCCTATACACCGCGATACCATTTGGACACTCTCCATCCACTCTCGCTCCTCCGGTTCCAAACCGACTCCGCGATTCTGATTCGTTCAAAGATGGTGACGTCAGTGCCCCCGCCTTTGCCCGCAAAGTCACTCTTAGGCAGCGGAAGTTCCGCCTCAGTTTTGAATCAAGATGGCACAATCTCTGATTGGTTCACTTAGCTGTCTGTCTACGCGCAACCGCAGCGCATTCTGTGGATCAAACGTTACCAGACTCACTCGCTGGTACAGCGATGAGTCATGGATTCTTCCAGGCAAGGAATATATATCTACAGCAACTGGAAAAGAGATACATTATTAATGCATGTTTTTTTATAATGCATGTGGATATAACCAGCCTAATCAAGACAAGGAAGTGGTCGTCATCACTGGTTTCAGTACCACCTGCTTCTCCTTGCCTCTCCAGGTGGGGGCGCAAACGCACTGAACTCTCAAACCAAACGAAGAAAAGACCACGCGCATGCGCAGTACCTCTGTCTGTGCACGCACTGCTGCTAATGCTAAGCTAACCGTCCTTCCGTCTCTCCGCAGTGTCCAAATGTCCAACATGTCCCCGGCTCCAGCACCGCTCTGCGCGCTGCGCCTAAAGGACCTTTCACCTGCGCACTGATTTAACATGAGGCGAGTGAAAGCGCACACTTAGTGAGTCCGTTTCCTGCTCACGGATCTGCAGAGTTGCGGTTAGCCTGTGAAGCTAACTGGCGCTATCCCCCGGAACATGGCGATTGTGTCTGGCTCGTGCGGCAGAGTGAGCGGCGCAAACGGGCCGTCTATCCCGGGCGCAGGCTCCGTCTCCGGGGTGCTCTCTCAGCCCATGGTGGTGGTGTGGGAGTGGCAGGACGATCAGGGCTTCTGGCGGCCGTACAGCGGACAGGTCAGCGCCTACATCGAGCGCTGTCTCTCCCCGCGGGGACAGAGGCTAGCGGGAGCCGGCCTCACGAGCATCTGCCTGGGACACTCCGACCCGAGCCTGGCGCAGTACCTCATAGACATCCCGGGCCTGAAGCAGTTTCGGCAGGACACAGGTGAAGTGTGCGGTGGTCTGTTTGCAGCTTATCGTTCACCAGAAACGAGTTAAAATGTCACCAAGTTGGAGGACACATTTGTAAGGACAAATGTGTCCTCCAACTTAGTGACATTTTAAGCAGGTTGTTCTGTCTAAATGAAAATATGCAGTGTCCTCTAATAATCCTTAAGATATGTGTGTCTGTATTGGGAGCTGCTGCACATAATATTGTTGTCCTTTGTGAGATTTGAGTAATGGTTGTAGCGATAGCAATTAATTTATTGTTTTTACTCCAGGTAAGACTCGTTCTGTGCGCCGCTCTCTGTTTGCCCAGTCGTCAGGCCTGGGCAGTGGTGTGTACTGGGAATGGGCCAATGATGAGGGCACTTGGACTCCATATGAAACTAGGACCTCCATTCTGCTGGAGCACAGCTACCAGGCTCGCCAGGGCACTGCTGATCTGGGCTCTCACGGCTATAACTATATCGTGGACCTAACGTCCCTGTCCCAGGTTAACAAGTCCACAGGGTTCAGAAGACAGGTTCGCCGCCAGTGTAACCTCCCGTACCCCCTCGCTTCTTCTGGGACCCAATCTGGGGTCTCTGGGGCCTCTGGCCTCTTGTCTGCGGCTCCCCCTGGTCTGTCCTCTGGGCCCCCCCTTGGATTCTCCTCAGGGCCCCCCCCTGGACTCTCCTCTGGGGTTCCCCCTGGACTCTCCTCAGGGGTTCCCCCTGGACTCTCCTCTGGGGTTCCCCCTGGACTCTCCCCTGGGGTTCCCCCTGGAGTCTCCCCTGGGGCCCCTCCTGGACTCTCCTCTGGGGCCCCTCCTGGACTCTCCTCTGGGGCCCCTCCTGGACTCTCCTCTGGGACCCCTCCTGGACTCTTCTCTGGGACCCCTCCTGGACTCTTCTCTGGGGCCCCATCTGGACTCTCTGTTTCCTCTGGACCTGCTTCTCTTTTTACAGGGGCCCCTGGGACCCCATCATCCCTGGCCTGCTCCTGTCAGCAGTGTCTGAGTCACAGCTCCACGGGGCCCATGTCCAGTCGCTCACGCCATTCCTTCTCTTCAAGCAATCTGACCCGGCCCAGTGTGCAGAGCAGTGGAAGAGCTACGGCCACTCATCCCACCTCTGTGTACTCGCCGTACCCCAGGAGGCCTCTGTCTGTGGGCAGTGTGTCCTGGGGGAGCCCCTGGCTCCCCCCCACAGCTGCTGGTCATTCTTCTGCTTATCCATCCAGCTCCTTTAATGGGATGAGGTCAGTCAAACTGCTGATGATAATCTGCCGTGTTAAATGTTGATTTGTAGCTCATCAAAAGCCTTTATCGTAAACATTGTGCTCAGTGTTTGTCCTTCTCTCCATAGTGTTCCCTCAGTGTCAGTGCACCTGAACGGCTCCACCAGTGTGAGCTCTGCCCTGGCAGGTAAACACTCTTTCCTCCTGTTCTTTGTGTGTGTGAGTGTTTAGAGCAGTGATGCAGGGCGCTACACTAACTGACACTAACTTACAGCAAATTACAGCCCCTTACAGCCCGCTGCACTCCTGGAGCAAAGTGAAACTTTCAGATGGAGTCCACAGATCAGACTTTGGCTGGTGGCTCAGACAGGACTGACCGGCAGAGGGAGGCCCCCTCTGACCAGAGGCACTGGGAGGCAGACAACAGCCTTACACACATCTACAGCACCTCTGTTGTTGCAGAGACATCCATATGTAACAAAGTACCTTTTTTGGTGTTAGTCTAGAGCCCTGTGACACTGGTATTAGTCCAAGCATTGATGTGTACTGATTCAAATAGGCTTGCTCACTGTGTTTTGTTGTGAGTTTGGTCCAGTTGTAGCACAGTCCTGTCTGGAAAATACATTCCCTTAGGCAGTCAGGCCTAAGGGAATTTCTTTCTTTAATAGGGATTGGTTTCTTTAATAGGTGGCCTTAAAGTGCTGATCAAACAAGAGTGTGTTGTGTATAAAGTGGACATTTATGAGTTTGTCATCATGAAATAATGGTGTTGCCTCATTATTAGCTTGATTGGAGTAGTTTATAGACCCGCGGCTCTTTGATCCCTCTGATGTGGCTCAGTACAGCGGTCCCTTGTTTATCGTGGGAGTTACGTTGTAGAAATAACCCACGATAGGCAAAATCTGTGAAGTAGTCAGCTTTATATTGCGTGTATAAATATGGGTGTATTTCACAGTTCCTCTGACCAAGGCGCCTGGCGCCTTGCCTGGTTTACACCACACCATATCGGAACAAAAGCAGCCTGGGATTTCCCAGGTTACCTGGCGCTGCTGCACTGTTGCGGGTTTTGTTGGGGAGAAAACTTGCAAACATACAGCACTTCAGAGCAGTGACGGACTGGGATCAAAAAACAGCCCTGGCATTTTGCACCTACAAGCGTCCCCCGTAGACCGTGGAACGGGGGGGAGGGGTGCACACCGGTCACACGGCTCCGGGAGTCCGGCTGGATGCACGAGGGGCGGAGACATGAGTCACTGGATCCGTAGGAAACGTCTCTTTTTGGGTCTGTTGAAGCCAGTTCTGAGTCTGTCCCTGGTCTTCACATCCTTCCTCATGCTCCAGAGAAGGACGCACTGGGGCTGAACGCGGAGCCTGGTGCAGCCGGACTGCTTCTCATTCAAACACAGAACTGTAGTGAGAACGCATCCGTGCACTCTCAGGTGTCACTGCTCGTGATCGAACATTTAAATAAATTTGGGAAACTGAACGCATTCTGTACTACAGGAGACACGGAGGAGAAGGACAAAGATCAGGATGCAGAACACAACGTTGATACACTATTTTTTTTTTAAATCTGCGAAACAGCGAGGCTGCGAAAGGTGAACCTCGATATAGCGAGGGACCACTGTATTTAAATAAATGTATTTTATTTTAGTTAGTTCATATTCAAAATGTAATTCTATGGCACAAAGGCAAAAAAAAACCCGTTATATGCAGTTTTATTTGGCTCCCAGTGTTTTCTTTACTGTGTGAAACGGCTCTTTGAGTGCTAAAGGTTATAGACTATACTGTAGATTTGTATGGGCACACCTGTTTATTTCAGACCTTGACAGTTTTGGCACCTTTCTCACGGTCACATGGCTCCACTGTGTTTTTAAATTTCACACACTAGAATCCATTTGGGCTGCTAATCTCTACTAAACACAAGGTTAACTTGAAAACTACACTACATGACATCACAAGGTGGAACAGGGCATCTTTGGAGGTGTAGACACAGAAGAAAACCAGGGTGTGTGAAAGAAAACACAGCTCCAGGTATGGCTTTGATTAGATAACAGCATTGTAACATGGCTAAACCTCACAAGAATCCATTTTGTGTAATATAGGACCCTTAAACAGATTTTCACATCATCTTCCTACTTTGATTACCAGTACCCGGAAGTGCAGGAAGTGGAAGTCAGTGAGCCCGTTTCTAGATCTACCTCTGTAACAAATACAATATAACAATTATAATTATAATGAATATTATGTAAAAAAAATTATATTGCATTATTATATTCAATACAACAGACCATACTATTGAAACTCATTTACCACTGGCACGGTAACCCTAAAACAGGATTATTCCCCCAAACTATTCTAAATGTACAATATAGTTCAAAATATGAGCTGCAATACATTTTTTCTCCCATGGGAGAAATTGGTCTTGGGACAGGGGGTCACATGCTTTAACAAAAAGACAAGACAACACAGCAACAAAACAACCACAAGACTTTTAGTCACTCCACTACATTGTGTTTCAAATTATTATGCCAATGATATTTTTCTCTGATTTTGCCAAATTGTCAATAAAATGACAGTCATTAATCAGTCATTAAGTCATTAATCTTTACAGTACAAATTGAATGTTATTGAACAAACCTCCCAATGATAACAGTATTTTTTTCAACAAAAAAAAAGAAGCTTCATAATTCTTTCATTGAACTTGTGAGTTTGTGGAGAGGTTGTGCTTGGATTTCTTTGCTGGATGTCAGCATAGCCTTCCAGAGCTGCTGTTTGGATGTGAACTGCCTCCCGCCCTCATAGATCTTTCACTTGAGGAGCTCCAGAAGTTCTCAACAGGGTTGAGGTCAGGGGAGGATGGGGCCACACCATGGGTTTCTCTTCTTGTATGCCCATAACAGCCAATAATGCAGAGGTATGAGATGGTGCATCAAGATGATTTTGCTATGGAAAGCACGGTTCTTCTTTTTGTACCATGGAAGAAAGTGGTCAATCAGAAACTCCACATACATACTGAGCTCATTTTCACACCTTCAGGGACCCTAAAGGGGCCAAGCAGCTCTCTTCCCATGATTCCGGCCCAAAACATGATTCCACCACCACCTTGTTGACGTTGCAGCCTTGTTGGGAGATGGTGGCCATCCACCAACTATCCGCCACGCTATCCATCTGGACCATCCAGGGTGGTACGGCACTCATCAGTGAACAAGAATGTTTGAAAATCTTTCACTTTCATGTATTTCTGAGCTGACTTGAGCCGTTTCTGCTTGTGAGCTTTGTTTAATGATGGCTGAATAGAAGGTTTATGTTTAAGCAAGCCTGGTTCGTGGGACTCAAATACTGCTTTGTAAAGGCATTTTAGCAGCTGCTCTCTTAATCCGATGTATTTGTCTGGCAGAAACCTTCCTCATTGTGCCTTCATCTGCATGAATCCGTGTGTGCTCTGAATCAGCTACAAACCTCTTAATAGTACAAAGATTAAATCAATGATCAAAGTCAGCTTTATTGTCAATTAAACATGCGTAATATAGGACCTGTAAATGACCCAGTTATTCACTGTTAATAACATTTCTTAATTTGAATGCACAAAATTGTGAATTTAGACAGACTGCATACTTTAAAGCCTTGGATGAGGGGTAAACAACACTTATCATGAATGCCTTCATTGACAAAGCTTTGTTCATGTGCTGTGGAGACCTGACCTATGCTTTTGTGCTCAAAGCAGAAGGAAATGTGTCAACAATCCTTTTATGTTGACACATGTACAACACTGTAAACATAGAGCCTAAAGTCACGTGGCATAGAGGCCCAGGGATCACTCATGAAAACAACTATTCTCTGATCCCGCACTACGGAGTCGCTTTGTCATAAATCAGTGATCTAACCTGGAGCCTGCAGAAGAGCCTTATGTCTGTATGTTCAACTGTGGCTAAACACTGGTTTGTGTTGTGGTAGTGAGCACAGAGCCATGTAGGCCTGTCTATCGTTTCATCGTTCAGTACAGATGAAGCAATCATTTTAGGGTCAGTATTTATAGTGGGAACTTTCTGGATTCACGCTGCCTCCCTAGATTTTGGAGAGCTGTTTTTAGGTGACTTGAGTGTTCTTGGAGTTGCCATTGTAACATTTTTCATTGTTGATTTGTCCCTCTTCCATACCACCGCTCGCTCTCACCTCACTGCCCCCTCCTGCCCCTCCCTCTCCATCTCACCCGCTCCAGGCATGGCCTCCATTTTGATGTCGGCGGTGGGCCTTGGCGTGCACTTCCACAGTGCGACCCTACCTCAGCAGCCTGTGCGGCCCCTGCAGCCTGCACCTGTGCTCCAGCCTCCAGCTCCCTTCTCTGTGCCAGTGCCCCCAGGCCCAGTCGGCAGGCCCAGCCAGCCCCACGGCAACAGTTCACTTAGAAGTACTAAAAGGCAGCTGAGGAGAGGTAGCCACCATGCACTGCCTCTCGCCCCTCACCCCCACGCTCCATTGTCAGGCATTCACTCGCTGAGTGGGCTGCTGCTTGTCCAAGTCAGAAGATCTCATGTCTGTGTCAAATCATGATTGCTGTAAAAAAAAACTTTTACAGGTTGAAAATGGAAGGAATTAGCAATTGTCAATAATGAAAATGGTGCTTCACACATTTCTGTCATAGGGAATTTGACCAACAGAATGTGCAGGGGGTGATCATTTCTAGGTAGGGAAATTTTTATTATTTTTTTTTTTTTTATGAATCACCCGACTCCTCACCTAAGGCATAAAGACATTTAAAAGGCAAGAAAACTGGAAGCAACTGTTGACATTGACAGGGTGAAGATGTTTCATTGATAACCTACATATTTTTTTTTCCCCTGTAAATCAGATCTGCTTGTGACCAGAGTCAGGCTTATTATGACTTACACTGCCCACGTCACACTCATGGGTTTGTCCTCCCCCTCAGCACCTGCCACCACAGGGCTGGTCAGGAGAAGCTTCTGGAGTCTAATGATCGTGTCAGACTCTGAATGTCTCACAGATAATATTAAGATTTTAGCCCAGATTTCTTCCTTCTTCTTTCTTCCTTTTTTTATTGTTGTTGTTTTGGCTGCTGTGTGCAGTGCCATCTTCTGCTTCCCGTTAGGTTCTATAATCACTGTCCACCACCTTTGTTCTGCATGTTGTCATTTCAATGAGCGTTCCATTTCAAACTGAAGCCGTCAGTGATTGTAGATCTGTGCACACATACATACACGCACACTGCTTTGAGCTTAGCTCCTGTACTGTCCTCATGTCACTCAGTGAGTCAAACATATGTGCGCGTACTCCTCCCTCATGCTCATGTGTGTCCTGTGTTCCAGCCTGTGCTCAGAGGCCAGAGGAGGTGATCCAGCGCTACATGGAGGTAGTGGTTGGAGTGCCAGACGAGGTATAAGTCTTTACTGAAATATTCCCATCAGCCCTAGGCCTGGCTTAAGACTGTCTTCTTTTCAGGACTGCATCATTTGTATGGACCAGCTCTCCAATCCTTCCACTTATGAGCTCCCAGCCAAAGAGGACAGAAACCCTGTGATCGAACCTGACACTGTGGGCAAGTTCATCAAGTGTGGCCACACGCTGCACATGCTCTGTATGCTCGCCATGTACAACAACGGCACCAAGGTACCACAGTCACTACTGCTGCACAGATTGTAGTCTGTATGTAGTCACAAACTGATATGATCTGTGCTAGAATGGGCTTTTGTGCACAACCCTTCACAGTAGACATGTAGGCACTAGGGTTAGAACCTTTTTACAACCTCTATACCCTGTATCATATTTTGATGAACTTTTGCCAGTAATGAAAGGAACTGATCTTCATTTGGTCATATTTTCAAAAAAAAGTCCCTCCGGACTCAAAATGAAGTTTTCATAAAGCCACAACCAGAATAAAACCGTTAGAACGTTAATATCTGTTCAATCATAAAATAACCAAAGACAATTTTCTCTTTAATAACACAGGAACAAAACACATAATCAGCTACAGTATAGGCTAGTAGTAGTGATATATTGTAGGCTACAATATATCACTACTAAAGAGAAAGATTTCCCCAAATTTCCATGGCTTTATGCAAGAATAGAAAGTGAAACTCCAGTATATTATGATGGCAGTACAACTTATCATTGATCCATTTTCAGTCAAATTGACCTGTAACGGCCCTTGTGATAACAGCACGGTTTCACATTTCATATCATTGGCTGTACTGTGTTTTTAATACTTTTTTCTTTCGGGGGGACATTTTTAAGAGTGTTGAAAATGGAATTTGGCAGCACGGTGGCTGAGTGGCTAGCGCTCACGCTTCACAGCAAGAAGGCTCTGGGTTCTATCCCCGTGTGGCACGTTGGTATGGCCGTAAGATTTGGATCGCCCAGGCCTTTCTGTGTGGAGTTTGCATGTTCTCCCCGTGTCTGGGTGGGTTTCCTCCGGGCACTCCGGTTTCCCCCCATCAACCCAAAACATGCTCCAGGTAAAATCCTCCAGCTGAGGTCAAATAGGTTGGACTCAAAATAGGTTGGAGTTCACATTTTTCAGTGTCATCAGAGCGTCTCCAGGTTTTTAGCAGGGAAAAACAGGAAATAAGCACGTGGTGTCAAAATAATCTTCCAATGCCCTTTCAAAACACATTCTCTAATACAGCTACAGTCGTGTAAACACCAGCGCATCAGGAGCTCGGGGAATGACACGTGATGGACTGCGGAAAGTTTACAGCCATGGAGGATAAATATAAAACACTTTACAGCATCAGACAGCAAATTTATAAGAGCAACTCCCGAAGGAAAAGACACGTGAAGCAGAGAACCAAAGTTAAATATTGAGTAGCTTCATTAATGCTGCAGATACAACTTATCTCTGCAAAGGAATAGACTATAGATATCAGTGCAAGTAGGTGAATTACAGTTGCTTATAACAGCAGTTACTGTCTTTTTAAAGTGGCCGTTTATCTGGTGTTATTGCATACCCAGTTCCACCTGTTACTCTGTTCTAGAGTGACAGGTGTTCTTGGCAGGGGGGAGGAAACCGTTCTTGTGGCGAGAGCTTCTGTCGCCTCCTACTGAGGAGAGAAGCTCAGATAGTTCATGTTTAGGGTGAGAAGGGTCAGAAGAATATTTTGAGGAGGTGGACTCATTGGACTTGGAACTCTATTGCAATTTCTCACAAATGTTACATGGATAACTCAATAATGCACTCAAATGTTCAGTGCAAACGCATGGATGTATTTGCATGGCTCTTGCTGTCAGCAGAGGGAGCTCTACCACACATCTATTTACTTGGGAATGGTGCGTTTTGTAAACATGAAATGTTTAAATGTTCTGTATTACACAAAAAAAAGATTAATGTGAGTTTTAAGCTATGTTGGAACGATGAAAAAATGAAATGCCTTGTTTCATTCACACATGTTTGAGTAATTCTCAACAGCTACTTTTACCTTTAGTTCAGTAGAAATTGGCAGTTCCAGGGCTGAAATTATCCAAATTCTAGTGAAGGTATATGGATTTTTAAAACACAGTGGAACACTTCCTGCATCCACATGTCATCACAAGGTGGAACGGAGTGTTTTCTGTTTGAGAGAAGAACACACCCAAAATTAGCAGGATGTGTGAATGAAACGCACAACTCCTGGTGTTTGTGATGATTATAGTGCAGAAAATAGAAAATGGGAAAGAAGGCTCAGGTAAAGTGTGATGTGTCCCCTTTAAAAAGACTGTTGTGTTTCAGGATGGCAGCCTACAGTGCCCCTCGTGTAAGACCATCTACGGAGAGAAGACGGGCACCCAGCCCAAGGGCAAGATGGAGATCTACAGCATCTCCCAGTCCCTGCCAGGCCACCCTGACTGTGGCACCATCCAGATCATATACAGCATTCTCCCAGGCATTCAGGTACAAGGCACTGCAGTCAATAACTCAATAATGCACAGCCACATATGATGATGTTTTGTGTGTGCGCAGGGCCCAGAGCATCCCAACCCAGGACAGCCGTACACCTGCAGAGGCTTCCCCAGATTCTGTTTTCTCCCAGACAACGCCAAGGGTCGCAAGGTCTGAATCCAGCAATTTCAGATTTCTTTAAAGAGTGGAGGACACCACTGCTGCTCTAATTACTCTAATCTAGTCTCCTCTTAAGAAAAAGTGCCTTCAAACTCCTTCCTCAGTGTGAGCTGTCCACCTGTAACACTGTCCTGTCTCATATACACAAAACAAGAATGCTGCTGTTTCACCCAGTAACCTGCTTTTGTGTGGCCTCTTTTGTGTATAATGTACATTGTCTTCTGGGCTGCATTTCACATTTTGTCCCAATTCAAATAAATGAAATGAAATAAGAGCCCAGAGGAGCAGGTGTGAGCGGGCTGCAGCTCTCTTAAGCTCTCCTCTGTCCATCAGGTGTTGGAGCTGCTGAAGGTGGCCTGGATGAGGCGTCTGATCTTCACCGTGGGGACCTCCAGCACCACAGGAGAGCCGGACACTGTCGTGTGGAACGGTATCCACCACAAAACTGAAATGATGTCCAATATGTCTGGACACGGTTACCCCGACCCCAACTACCTGGACAATGTCCTGTCCGAGCTGGCCTCGCAGGGCATTACAGAGGACTGTCTCAGAGCCCACAGCTGAACCTCCACCGCTCTAATGGAACTTTTGAAGAAGCACTTTAGGTTTACAGTGATTTAGATGAACAGCGCTGGCATTTGTCTGAATCTTGCGTGTATATGACTAGTCTGTTAAGGCATCAACACAGAGGACAAGGATCCATTCATGATAAGAGCACATCAGGGCTGCAATGATTCATTAGAATAACTAAGAGACTTTAAAGAATTGCTCATTGTTATCTGATCTGTACAGACTCTGCAACACTTGCCAAAAGACATTTGATAACACAGAGGCATTAAATCTAAATGGCCAAACCCCAAACTTGATTTTCATTATTAACACTTTAGTCATACATATTCACCATGAACCAGCCCTCAGATTTGAGCTTTTCATCTGGGTCAAAATGTACAATAGAAATAAAAGTGTACAATAGTGAAAAATGATTGTTCAATGGATAAAAATAATTGCTGATTTGTTGACTACTCAAATAATACTTAAAGGGCCCATATAATGTTTCCTTATCACAAACATACTTACAGACAAACCCTGTATATTTAGGAAGAGTTCTTCTCTCAAACGCAAAACACTTCTTTAACCTTGTGATGTCATGTGGTAATACAGGAAGTGCACCACTCTATACATCTTCACTAGAATCATTTCAATGCTCTAAAATTGCCAGTCTCTACTAAAAAAAGGGAAAAGGTGGCTGTTGAAGGGATAGTTGTTTTTTTTTTATGTGACTCTGTATGTCGTCCCCTTCAGCAGTGTCGTGCATTAACCCTGACTTACCCCTGACAGTGTCCTCTGAGCCGAGTTCTGCCCCTGACGAAAGTAGGTCCGTCAAGTTGGCCAGGACAGTTAATAAAGCTCGTTTTTCTTCTCAAAACAATATCTGTCCAAAAAGTGATATAGGCCACAAGGTGAACTCTGTTTTCGTTTCATGTCGCTCCGCGGTCTCCGAACTACACAAACTGTAGTTTAAAGCCCCAGTGTGTAGGATTCGTGGCGCATAGGTGGATGGTGCTATTGCACTTTCTGTTTTGGCTACGGCAGACCTCGAGGGTCGCCCGTGCGCTGTCCCGTTTTTTTTTGTTTGTTTTTTTCTCATGAAAACACACATTCCCGATCATGTACCATGACACTCTACACATCAAATGAAACCTTACAGTCTCCTCTTTTTGACTATGCAATTCATTTCCCTGCACAGCAACTGAGCACATGGGGCTTTTATACGGAAAAGCACAAAATGAGGTTAGCTTACCTTAGAATGCTTTGCACAGGTCAAACTCTGTATTTCACCATAAACTTGCTCTCAATTTGTCCGTAAGGATCCAGCGAACAAAATCCAGTAAAACAGTTTAGTCCAAAACACGTGTTAGATCCATTACGATGTCTGATCCGGCAGCATGCTTGTGTTGTTTACCCAAAACCACGAGCCTTGCCGAAGGCGGAGCCCAAATGTCCTTCTGCGGCTCTCGTATTCAAAATGGCTGCCTCTGCATGGGGAAGATCCCCCTTTTATGTGACTATATCTAAGTCCAAAAGAATACTTTGATTTCATGATGGAAGTGAAAAGGCTTGGAAAACGATGTATTTTTGAATGGGTATCTTCAATTTCAGTAATTAACGGGTAAAAATCTTACACACTGTCCCTTTAAAAAAAAAAGAATGAATCACACTAAGCTTACAACAAAAAGTTCTCGCCTCAAAATCCTGTCAATTTTTAACGCCGAGACATTTCATGGGGAACTAGATTGTTCAGAGCGGAATAAGAATTTGACGTCACTAGACGTCACGTGACCGTGCTGGGTCAATAGAAGAGCTGTTTCTTGTCAACAAACCGGTGTCATGGCCGCCTCCATGTTATTGTTTATGTTACGGATACAGAGGATTTCTCCCCAAAAAACCTTCTGAAGTAGGTCAAAAGGATTCTAAACAGTGCTTTATTCATAGCACGAAGAACAATGATGCAAACAAACGATATGGTGAACGTTTTTATGTTGTCATTTCGATAAATAAAAGGATATAATCGTAATTCAATGACCAGGACCATTCAAGATTCAAAGCTTTTATTGCCATATGCATAGTAAAGAAACACATTTCCCTGTACAATGAAATTCTTACCACCCTGGATGCCAAGAGCATGCCAAAAATATAAACAGATAAATAATAAAGAGAAGCGTGTAAAAAAGTATAATCAAATTTTTATCAAATAGCCTATATTTTTCATAGTGTATATGTACAATTCTTTCATTTATTGACTCCTAACTATCCACAGACTACTGTAAAAACAAATAGCATGAAACACATATGTACATATATACAATATAAACGGCACCATAAAATGAATGGTAATGTTATTGGAACAGAATATTGACTCATACACTACATAGATCGTCAATTTGTATGAAAAATATATGTTTATATACATGGACCTTTATATACTGTAAATGGCATAATAAGATGAATGGTAATGTTAGAATTATGAGGCAGTTCCACACACCAGGCTACTCGTCAGTGTCAGGCCAGTTGTCATCGTCCTTCTCTTTCTTTCAAGTCTGAGCAGTTTCAACACGTGCACAAGTCTGTGCCACAGAGTCCTGCAGACACAGGAACATCTCCCTGTGTCACAGGCACTCTCCTTCAACCACAGTGTATCACCTGCAAAACCGTGTCTGGGGCTGGATTCCTTGTCATCCATGTGACTTGTAGGTTTCCATCCTCTAGATGCCAACCATATCCAGCAGCTATGTGTTGTTTTATACAGGTCCTCATGACTGCAGCCTGATAATTTGCCCTTTTGCAGTGCTGATGGAGGGCATCGATTGTAGGTGGAATGGACAATTCTGGTAAGGCCGATGATGCCATACAGAAAGCCTTGTACCTAGCCTCATTTACATTGTCAGCAGCTGCCTGATCATAAAGGTGGCATGCATATTTACAAACTACTGCAAAATAATGTAGAGTGGTCCAAGTTAAAGTCACTCCCTAGGTTTTTGAAAGCATTAAGGTAGTGTTCTTTCTCACATGCCACAGAAAATGTCTTTTGCCTTTGCCGTAAAATGCACTGGTGGAGTCACACCCAGTGAATGTATGCATCAATGCTGAACACACTGGCTCCGAGAGATGATGACACCTTGCTAATGTCAATGATGCGTGTCCTGTTGCCTGTGCCTGTGAAAAAATACAAGCTGGATGGTAACTTTGTCTGCAGACTAACAGCACTGACTGCCACATCAGTGTCAGGGCTCTTAATGATGAGTCGTATGCTGCAAAAAACATTTCAGAGACATTGCGCTTCGTGGGAGTGTGGAAAACAAGCTGAGGGAAATCCCAGCTCAGTCTCTTCTCCAATGCATCCTGTCTGTAACAAAACCAGGGCTCTCAAGTTTTGAGCGGGGTCGTGCGTGAGACTGTTAACAGGGTCCGCACAGAGCAGGTCTTACAGCACAGAGCAGGTCTTACAGCACAGAGCAGGTCTTACAGCACAGAGCAGGTCTTACAGCACAGAGCAGGCCTACAGCACAGAGCAGGTCTACAGCACAGAGCAGGCCTACAGCACAGAGCAGGTCTACAGCACAGAGCAGGTCTACAGCACAGAGCAGGCCTACAGCACAGAGCAGGTCTACAGCACAGAGCAGGTCTACAGCACAGAGCAGGTCTACAGCACAGAGCAGGCCTACAGCACAGAGCAGGTCTACAGCACAGAGCAGGTCTACAGCACAGAGCAGGCCTACAGCACAGAGCAGGCCTACAGCACAGAGCAGGTCTACAGCACAGAGCAGCTACAGCACAGAGCAGGTCTACAGCACAGAGCAGGTCTTACAGCACAGAGCAGGTCTTACAGCACAGAGCAGGTCTTACAGCACAGAGCAGGTCTTACAGCACAGAGCAGGTCTTACAGCACAGAGCAGGTCTTACAGCACAGAGCAGGTCTTACAGCACAGAGCAGGCCTACAGCACAGAGCAGGTCTACAGCACAGAGCAGGCCTACAGCACAGAGCAGGTCTACAGCACAGAGCAGGTCTACAGCACAGAGCAGGCCTACAGCACAGAGCAGGTCTACAGCACAGAGCAGGTCTACAGCACAGAGCAGGTCTACAGCACAGAGCAGGCCTACAGCACAGAGCAGGTCTACAGCACAGAGCAGGTCTACAGCACAGAGCAGGCCTACAGCACAGAGCAGGTCTACAGCACAGAGCAGGCCTACAGCACAGAGCAGGTGTACAGCACAGAGCAGGTGTACAGCGACGTGGTTGAATTTTGCCTAATAAAAGTGCACAAATGCATCTGTTTGTCACATCCATTTGGTAAATGTGCAGAGGTAAATACCACTACTAAACCAGTAAGAGAATGAGACTCCAGGAGGAAGTTGAAAAAAAAAAATCAAAGAAGCGATCCTCAAACTGTGGATGAGGGTCCAAAAACAGGGCACAGAGTGTTTTAAGTGCAGTACAGTTTGCTTAGCTTATTTTAAGATTAACATTAACATTTATCAGATAAAATGGATATATTTTTATGAAAACTTATTTAAAACTTTTTCCCACATGAAGATCATTAAACCCAAGTCCTGTTCCACCATGACTGATGATCATTTAGAAGTGAGCTTGAGTCTGTCAGCAGCTCCTGTCCAGACTACACATCCCGAGCTGATTCCATCCAGTGCAAGTCACATTTTGTGAGAAGTTAGTGCAAAGTGGGATCATCAAGAGGGAAAGGGAATTCCCCCCCCCAAAATGGGTGGTTGACATCTTAGTTTTTATTGGCTGGAATGACCCCAGAGCATCTCAGAGCATCTAGAGTTCAAAAATTTTCCGGGGGGGGGCATGCCCCCGGGCCCCCCTAGCTTTTCAGTGACTTTCAGCTTTTTTCATTACTGGTCACTTTCATCCCTGTTTATATTAATTTATACAGTTTTAAGTTAAGCAAGACATATATTTATTTTATTCTGTTAATTTAGTTATTTAGTAGGCTATTAAAAATAAATTGCTGATAATTATTTATTTTCCCTGTGTTCGTATCACTCAAATATGCATCTAATTCCATTCAGGTTTGAGTCAAATAGTTAAAATCGCTTCTCACATACAAAAAAGGGCTAAAAAGATTCACTACACCACAAAGGGTGAAGGCACCAGTCCTGCCAATGAAGTGTCCCTTATTTATTTTTCAGGGAGTTGGCAACCCTAGATGCAAGACAGGACAACATATACGGACAGGTATTGTGTTGTAACCTATCCTATGTGTAACAAAAGTGTAGCAAGTGTGACCAGTGTAATAAATAACTTTTATACCTCTACAGTAACTATAAGATCATTTCAGTTTTAGCTAAACAATAAAATACTAGTGTGCAACAGCACAGTATGTTTTCCTTGTTAAATAGTTCATGTCTTTGCGGACAGCAAGCTGAGTGTGCCATGTGAAACTGTCCTTGCATGTGAGAAATAATAAATTGTCTTGCAATTACCTGTAGTTTGAAGCACCAAGATCTTCACTTGTCTTCACCACTTCTATGAAGGCCTTCCTCAGCTGTCCCATTCTCAGCACCTCCTGGAGCCTTTGACGGATGATCCTCTCACAGAAGATGTTGTCTGTCTGGTGAATGGGACTTAGTATCGATACCTGCTCAAATGAGCAGGTTTCATTACGAGTTTTTAGTATCGATTAATATCTGATTTTTAATACTTTTGACAACCTTCTCGGATATAAACTTACACAGAGAAGATTAGATGGATGTGCGTGCACACACACACACACAGACACACACGTACACACACACACATGCACACCTACACAGACACACACACACACAGGCACACACACACACACAGGCACACACACAGACACACACGTACACACACACATGCACACCTACACAGACACACAGACACACACAGACGCACACAGACACACGCACACACCCACACACAGGCACACAGACACACACACGCACAGATACACACACAGACACACGCACACAGACGTATACACACACGTACACACACAGGCACACACACATACATACACACACACAGACATGCACACACACACAGACACACACAAAGGCACAGACACACACACAGGCACACACATACACACACAGACGCACATACACACACATACGCAGGCACAGACGCACACACACACAGGAGAAAGCTCCTGATGCTTTTGCAGATTGAAGGAAAAAACAAGCGAGTGAAAAGTGCAAGGCAACAGATTTTATTGAAAGGCCTGTCTGGCATTAAAGTACAGCATATAAATACGGTTAGTCCAAAGGAGGTGTGGAGGATAACATATGCTTCTTTTCTTACATGAATGATACATTCAGCTGATTCTACAAGTACAAAAGGCTCATATAATGGTGAGTAACTTCATTCTCCATTCAGACTAATTTAGCTCCCTGCACACAATTGAATAGCTTAATAAATAAAATAAATAACATTAAATTATCGCCATATTTTTGAATCAGATTGGCGTGAAAGCATGTTCAGTCATCCGAATGCTGTGTGTCATTAGTGAAGACATTTGTGGGCAGAAATGAGCCCTGGCGTCCATTAGTTCTCCTGTTACTAAAGTCGAGCACATTGTTAGTGGTGCACGTCTATAGATTTAGTTGTTCGCTTTCCCAGACACAGACCCGTTGTTTCCACTGTAGTCCACTGTGTACATAGGCCACTGCTGCAACAAACAACATCATTATGGTTAACCTCAGTGAAGAACAAAAAGGCTCTTACCGACAACCTGAACAAGGACACACCAAATCCTGCACTAGAGATTTCAGATGTCCATTAAAGCTCCTATATTGAGCGAAACTGGCTCATGTGAATTTGTGGTCATGTTGGAATGTTGTTACCTCAACAAAAACATGCCTGGAGTTCCATTTTTGCTTCATTCTCACGTTTGAGTAATCCTGCATTATCCTGTCGACATCTCCAAAGCTCCAAATGCTCTATTCCACCTTCTGATGTCATCAAGTGGTAGTTTTAAAGTTCAAAGCCATTTTTAGTCTCACTGGAACTGCTTTTACTCAACAATATCATCCAAAAACATTGTTGCTTTTTTAAAGGAAAAGTAACGGGTTTTTTTTTACAATTTGAGCCTTATTTCGGTAATAAAACAAGTTGTTTTACTCACCCATAGCACTTTGGTGTCATATGGAGCACTTCCAGAGATGTTTTAGATTTGCGGTTAGCCTAGCGCGACTTCTAGCCATAGCTCGGGGCATATACAGTGGTAAGTAAGTAAAGTAAGTAAATTTTATTTATATAGCACATTTAAAAACAGTGAGAACTGGCCAAAGTGCTGTACAATGTCAAAAAGCTAAAAATAATAATAAATAAATCGGCAGCATAAAATACATAAGAACATTTGACATGGCAGAAGTAAACATAAGATGAAATAAAAGACAGGATAAAAGAGCTAAGAGGCAAAGGCCACAGTGTACAAATTAGTTTTTAGTTTGGATTTAAAAGTGGTGATTGTTGGAGAAGATCTGATGTCAGTAGGTAAACTGTTCCAGAGACGTGGAGCTGCCACAGCAAAAGCACGGTCCCCTTTGTGCTTGAGGCGGGAGCGGGCAACACAAAGGAGACCTTTGTCGGCAGATCTGAGGGACCTGGGTGTAGAGTAATGTCGCAGCATGTCGGAGATGTACTTGGGGGTCTGGCCTTGAAAGGACTTAAAAACCAAAAGAAGTATTTTAAATTGAATTCTAAAACAAATGGGAAGCCAGTGCAGAGAGGAGAGGACAGGAGTGATGTGTTCCTGCCTCTTGGTGCCTGTTAAAAGTCTAGCAGCAGCATTCTGCACCAGCTGCAGGCGAGCTAGCTGGGTCTGGGGGAGGCCAAAGTAGAGGGCGTTGCAGTAATCCAGCCGAGATGTTATGAAGGCATGGATAACTGTTTCCAGATCTTGAACAGAGAGTGATGGCTTGAGCTGGGTACCTCACCTTACGAAATTAATTCGTTCCAGAAGTGGTTTCGTAACGTGAAAAATTCGTAAGTTGAGTAGCTATTTCAATGGAAAAAGCCTGATCCAAGTTTTTTTTTTTATAGTGTAACTTTTTTTTTTATAGTGTAACAATGTGTTCTGTCCTGATTGGTTTCTCAGACTGGATTTAAACTTTTCTCACGTTTGTCTCTGTTTAAACACTCAAACTTTCATAGATTTTCAACAAAACGTATCAATATTGAAGTGTGGGGGGAAGCGGGAGGGGGGAGAAGACTGCGCGGTCACGTGTGATAGCGCAGCATGACCACGCGCAGAGCTGACAGCAGGACTAGACCAAGATCTAAACCTGGACTGGACCAGGACTAAACCAGGACTAAACCAGGACTAAACCTGGACTAAACCTGGACTAGAGCAGGTGGATTAAAGCGCCGCGTGCGGGTCTATTTCCTGGTTTCTCACGAGTCACAGCTGAGGCGAGCAGTGAGGAGGAGACCGCAGAGAGGAGTGTGGACACAGTGTGAGCGCATGTGAGCGCGGCTCCTCCTGGTTTAGTCCAGGTTTAGTCCTGGTTTAGTCCAGACCACCGCGGCTCCTCTAGACCTCCTCTAGACCTGGTCAGGTCTAGAGGAGGTCTAGACCACCAGCTCTTGCATGGCTCTCGCTCACATGCGCTCAGACTGCCTCCTCACTGCTCGCCTCAGCTGTGACTCGTGAGAAACCAGGAAATAGACCCGCACGCGGCGCTTTAATCCACCTGCTCTAGTCCTGGTTTAGTCCTGGTTTAGTCCAGGTTTAGTCCAGGTTTAGTCCAGGTTTAGTCCAGGTTTAGTCCAGGTCCAGTCCAGGTTTAGATCTTGGTCTAGACCTGCTGTCAGCCCCGCGCCGGGTCATGCTGCGCACACGTGTCCGCGCAGTCTTCTCCCCCCTCCCGCTTCCCCCCACACTTCAATATTGATACGTTTTGTTGAAAATCTATGAAAGTTTGAGTGTTTAAACAGACAAATGTGAGAAAAGTTTAAATCCAGTCTGAGAAAAGCGTATAATGTGTGTGACTGAGCGCGCATTATTTGAATTTTTGAGATTTCACGTTTCGTAACTTGAAATTTCATTCGTATCTAGAGACCAAAATTTACCGTGAAGGCGTTTCGTAACTTGAAATTTTCGTTTGTTGGGTCATTCGTAAGGTGAGGTACCACTGTAATATATTCCCCAAGCATGTAATATGCCCCGTGCGGGCTCCAAATAACACAAACTTTAGCACTTTTCAAATCATAAAAGCTCAATGTCTTAGTCTACACTTTCGTTTGAAGCAAAAGTGGCCTGTAATCTGAGATTTATCCATAGTTTACAGCTTTGCGTTTCATGTTTGGGTCCCGGGAGCTGAGAGCACAGTCCACACATGTGCACTGGCGTCCTCATCTACTCGAAACTATGGCTAAATCTCGGATTACAGGCCACTTTTGACCACACAAAATCGTAGGATAAGACATCGGGCTTCTATGATTTGAAAAGTGCTAAAGTTTGTGTTATTTGGAAACCGCAAATCAGTGCCCCGAGAACTCACATGATGGAGATCGCAAATCTAAAACATCTCTGGAAGTGCTCCATATGACACCAAATTGGTATGGGTGAGTAAAACAACTTGTTTTATTACCGAAATAAGGCTCTGATTGTAAAAAATGTTACTTTTCCTTTAAGAAATATTTTTGTTTTAGTTTTAGTTAAATTGAGATGACCACAGAAAGTCTCCTGCATCTTCTGGTGCACTGAGGAGTGAAGATGTTTCAACAAGGCTGAAACAAGAGATGTAGCTTCAAAGTTTGGCAACTCCAATGTTCAAAATGATTCAAATGATTCTAGTCAAGATTTATGGAGTTCAAAAACACAGTGGAGTAACACCACTCAGTGCAGGGTCTGTGTGTTAAGCATGTGTGATTGATTTTTGGTGAGGAAACAACATCGTAACAGATCACAAATGTGCAGAGTATAGCTCCTTTACGACTTTTGATTGAACCTACCATGACAGGAATCTCATTGGCTGGAGTCACTCGCTCCGATAAGGAGGGCACTTGACTGCTTTCCTGGACTCTTTTCCTCTTCCGCTGGTTGGTGTAAGCATCTGCTCCTGATGAGCACAGGAGGCTCTCATCGTTCATGATCATTTCTTAAAGGTCCCATGGCATGAAATTTTCACTTTCTGAGGTTTTTGAACGTTAATGTGAGCTCCCCTACCCTGTTTAGGCCCCCCCCCCCATGGTTAAAAGTTGCGAAATCTGTAAACTGAGCATTTGCGATCCTTTTCTGCGTTAGAAAAAATCGGAGCTCAAATGGGCGATTTTGAACAAGGCACCTTATTGACGTCAGATCGAAAAAAGAAATGCAAATGCAGTTCCACCCCCGTCTGTCTGTACTCGGCGTCTCTGTAAATCACGCCCAGAGGGTTTGGACTGCGAATGCGCTAGGCAATGCGAAATGCGTTTTTTATTTGCCTGGAGGCACGTCCGAGTGTTTCTAGGCTCGGAAGTCCTTTATCTGAGCCTCTGGACCTTTGAACAGCAGTGGTTTAATTTTATTTTATGTGGAAATGTGTTTATTTTTCAATGAATGCTTCAAATCTCTCCCCCCGTGCAAAAACAAGGAAATGGATCAGAGGGCAGAGCTGAGAGCGGAGAGTTTGGCCCCGCCCCCACCCTCTACTATAGGCCATCTCGTTTCTCCTCATTTGCATTCAAGCAACAACACCCATAATGGAGTGTTCAGAGAGAGAAAAAATACTCTTTCTCATCTTATCTCTGTTTCTCATGCACTGAGTGTTGATTTTGAAGAAGGATTCATTTACAGTATTAGGGAACCATTAAGGAGCCATATAAAAGCATCAAGAAGTACCATGTCATGGGATCTTTAAATATTTTCTGGTGTGCACGACCACAGTCAAATTTGGACACACTTTTTCATTCATGTTTCAAACTTTTGACTGGTAGTGTAATCAAATCTTACCTGGATCCTTTACTCAAAAAAATCCAGAGAGTGCAAAATGCAGCGGGTGGCTAGTTTACTTTATTATTTTACATAATTTAAGAGTTAATTTTTCATTTGCTACAATCCACATGTGTCATTCATACTTTTGATGCTTCAATGAGAATCTACAATATAAATAATCATGAAAATAAGACACATAAATGAAAATTGTGTCCAAACTTACAGTGTACATCGTTGCCTATGGTTACCAGCAGAGTGATAAAAGGATGACCAATAGAAAGAGGCAGGTGATGAGTGTTACCCACCTGCGTTACACGAGTGAGCGCTGATCTCTGCAGCCGGCCTGTGGAGAAACGCAAACCTACCATTAAAATCAGAGATATTATTGAGAATATAATAACAAACCAACATTTTTGAAATTATGATCCTGTTCAACTTTAGTTTAGTCCCAATTTGAATGTGGTATTTATACAAAGGCACCCTTAGAAATAATATGAAGATCACGAAACCTTCTCTACAATATGATAACGGATGCACGGATCTCTTTGTATGCACCTATGCTTTTTTACTAATTGTCTTAATATGTCATAACTGGTCCAGTGTTACATAATGATTAAAAGAATGCCGTTTTATTGCATAATGGAGACAATAGTGTTATATTTCAGATGGACTGGATTCATTAGATGCCAGAGCATATCTCACAGTAGATGTGGTTTGATATTGAAGCACACGTCTTTGCTGGACTGCAAGATCCTCTCCAGGCTGGACACATCGTAGGAGTTTGGGTTTCTGAAGGGGATGTTTTCCGGAAGGCCCTGGATCTGCACTGCGTCTGGACAGGTCTTGATCAGTTTGTAAGGTACCAGCACTGGGCCCTGCCCCAATGCTTCGCCTGTAAGGGTCAAACACCATCACAATGCATCACAGAGTAACATCCCAGAGTAACATCCCAGAGTAACATCCCAGAGTAACATCACAGAGTAACATCACAGAGTAACATCACAGAGTAACATCACAATCCATCACATAGCAACAGTGTTATTCTCATGCAGAATAATTAAACACACCTCTAGCAAAGCAAACTGACAGTTTGAAACAGATCCTCCGTATTACTATCTGTGCTGTGAGAAGGTCCTGGGCTGCCTGGGCCTTTCTGTGTGGCGGCTGCATTTTTCTCTAGCCATAGTGTGGACCGCCTTGAGTTTGATGGTCCTAATCGAGCAGAGCAGTGAACTTCCCATGTGGGATGAATAAAGTATGCCTTAGATTCTCCTCAGGTTTATAACACACAGAGATGACATGTACACGCACAGAACTGCATATCTGATTGTCCCCTGTAGAGACTTGTCCATGCAAGACTATGCTCCAGGAGCACAGTCAATGAGGATTCAGGACTCTGATGTTATTGTCTCTGTGCAAATAGAGCCTGACTAGTGACGGTATCTGTAAGTCAGTCTAAAAGAAGTGAGTATTTAAGGATCACAACAGACAGATAATCACAACACTGAACTGACCATATTTAGTGTTGAAGAGCTCTCGGACTTGTTCTCGGAGCAGTCCCTTGTCCCCCAGCCGGCTCACATTCTCTTCATCTGAAAACAGCCACATCTTAATTCAGAAGGACAATAATCCAACTATCAGTAAGACAGTGAATGTTCTAAAGATACATCTGAGTAACTCAGTGGAGCCAAAAGAGCTCCACTCAGAGTATTTGTGTGCGTGCTGCGGGTCCTTTCACATATTCATACTTAAACCTGAACCGGGGCATTTAAAGAAATAGTAAACAAATATTAAACAGTGATCTTATTTCTGAGTCGTTCAGGAAGTTTCACTGCAAAAGAAATGTGTATTCAGTAAACTGAATAAAACTGTGTGTGAAAACATTTGACCATCGATCCAAGAGGCTTCTTCACTTCTGACAGGGTCCTGCACGTCAGTGGCAAGATCACCATGGAGATGATCTCTAGCCCAGGGGTCGGCAACCTTTACCACTCAAAGAGCCGTTTGGAGCCGTTTCACACAGTAAAGAAAACACTGGGAGCCACAAAACCCTTTTGAAATTTAAAATGAAATAACACTGCATATAACAGCTTTTTACCTTTGTGCCATAGAATTACATTTTGAAAATGAATGAACTAAAATAAAATACATTTTAATTAAATACAGTGGTCCCTCGCTGTTTCGCAGATTTTTTGTGTTCTGCGTCCTGATTGGCTGAGGGACCTTTGTCTTTGTCAGTCATTCTCCTCCGTGTCTCCTGTACAGAATGCGTTCAGTTTGCCAAATTTATTTAAATGTTCGATCACGAGCAGTGTGACTCTGAAGCAGTGACTGACTGAGCGGTCTGGCATTTGGGCACATGTCAGAAGGGCCGTGCGTCTCATGTCCGCACGCACACTTCTCTGGGTAGTCAATGCGCATCGGGAAGTAGTGGCAGTGTTTCCGCAGAACGAACTGGTGGAACCTGGAGTCCAGGCGGTGGAACCAGTCCTGAGAGCGCACAGAAGCGTTCTCACTACAACAAAACCCGCAACAGCGCAGCGGTGCCAGGGGCCTCGGTCAGAGGAACTGTGAAATACATGCATATTTATACACGCAATATACAGCTGACTACTTCACGGATTTCGCCTATTGCGGGTTATTTTTACAACGTAACCCCCATGATAAATGAGCCACTGTACTGAGCCACATCAGAGGGATCAAAGAGCCGCATGTGGCTCCGGAGCCGTGGGTTGCCGACCCCTGCTCTAGCCTTTATTGGTGCTTTGCAGTGACTATATGCATGTGTATGGTGGAACGTTGAGCAGTTGCCATAGTGACACAATGCACACACACAAGGAAAAAACGTTTTAAGGAAAAACTCAAGAAAAAATACAAAATGGATTTAAACAACACATTTTCAGGAGCCTGTGATCAATACAAGCATTCATGGTCCAGTTAAGGTGTTTTTTAACAAAAAGGGGAGGGACTAACTGAAAAATATTTGGCTAATGCTAATTGACTCATGAGTAATTTTATGCATGAGAGACTTCTTTAAGAGCCAAAAATACAACATTTATGAGAGTCAGCTCGTTCTGGTCAGATTGTGTTAAAGCTCAGATCAAAGTGACTTTGACTCTCCAGTTCGCATAACATCCCCAAGTAACACCTGGATGTAGTAAGAAGATGACACAAACTTTCAAAAGGCACCAATATCTAAATATTTTATTTATTGAATGTATTTTATGTTTTTTGCTGCTTTGTCAGGGGAAGTGTTGTTACTAGTCGTGGTGAAATGCACTTATTTTGCATCGATCACATGCACTAATGGATAGTCACTGAGAAATAGTGGGTTCATTCTTACCTGTGATTGAAGCATACACCTTCTTCATTAAAGTGACACGGCGAGGAGCTGGAGAAAAAAAAAAAAAGTTTTAATTTCCTCAAATGTGATGGCACTTTGTATGACAAATAGGCAAAACTATGACAAACCAGGTTTTGGAATGAGTCCTTGAAAAGGCCTGTAAAGAGAAAAGTACAATAGTATTCATATTTAGGCAGAACAGTGTGCAGTACAGGCACATACACATACTTGGTGATGGTGAAGTTGATCTTGTCTGCCACGGCCAGAATCCTCTCCAGGTTCTGGGAGCCAAATGTACAGGGTTTCCTGAAGGGGATTCCAGGGGGCAGGCCTTCTATGATGATAGAGTCTGGATTGTTCTTGATCCTCTTGTAAGGCACTTGAACAGGATACTTGATACCCAGGGCCTCCCCGTACTTCCGGTTGAAGAGATCTTGGACCTGCTCTCGAAGATTGTTGGCCAAGTCTATGCGGGAGAGCTTGGACTCTAGGCACTCTGCAAACACACACATATACTGTTTAGAAACACCAGTGGAGTTTACTGCAGTCAGTGTTTATCATTAATAGGAGACTATGGTGGCCCTTCATAGCTTCCCACAGTGTAAAAACAACCTAAATGTACACTGGCATCACAATATCACACTTTGCTGCCCATTTTCTTATGATAAAAGCAGTCCTTTTTGCCCACTATACACTATACACTATACTTTTTTTACATGTTTAAAATTAAATATTTATACTCCATAAATTGTACCAGATGTAATTAAAATCTAAACAATCTGAGCCACGATACTTTCACTAGAATCTATGGGAAACAATGTTGCAGTAATAACAATCTTCCAAAGACTGCTTTATCAAGGTTAAGATACGAGGGTGGGCTGAAAAGTTCATAGTCTGACCCAGAAGGACTTATGCCACAGTGATGAAACTAGGTTTATTTTTCAACGTAGTCTCCCCTAAGGTCCACACACTTCTTCCAGCGGTGTTGCAGTGCTTTGATCCCGTTGCTGTAGAAACTTTCATCCTGATCCCCAAAAAAGTCCTCAACAGCTGATATGACCTCATCATCAGTCTGATACCGCTTCCCAGCCAAATGTTTTTTCATGTTTGGGAACAGAAAAAAGTCAGACGGTGCCAAATCCGGAGAATATGGGGGATGATCAACCAGTTCAAAGCCACAGTCTCTCACAGCAGCCATTGCAACCATCGACTTGTGTGCAGGAGCATTGTCCTGGTGAAACAGGACCCCCTTCGTCAGTTTTCCTGGCCTTTTTGACTTGATTGCCTTTCTGCTATCTGATTAACAGTTAAACGTCTGTCATCCACCACCATGTGGTGAACACGGTCGATGTTTTCTTGGGTCGTTGCTGATGCTGGACGACCAGACCTTGGGTCATCTTCAAGGCTCTCCCTATCCCTCTTGAATTCAGCTGCCCACTTTTTCACAGTTGATAAAGCTGGAGCATCATCCCCTAACGTAGCAACCATATCGGCATGAATGTCCTTGGGGGTTAACCCCTTTTTCCTGCAGATATTTGATAACACCACGGTGCCAAATTTTGTCCATTTTCATCAAAAGTCCCACTTTTCAAAGTTTCGAAAAACCACATCAGCATCAGTAAATCTGAAAATAAACTATGCCGTTAGTGTCACAAAGGATTTAATTTAATGCATGTCAAGTTTCATCAGTGTGGCATAAGTCCTTCTGGGTCAGGCTATGAACTTTTCAGCCCACCCTCGTACTTTAGCGGCCCCTTGTGAGGGAAATTCTCTGCATTTGACCCATCCTCTACTCAGAGCCGCTCGGGCCCCCTGTCAGGAGCAGAGACCTGCCGTATGTGCTCAGGAACCCATCACTAGAACTTCAGCTACTTCTTATTTTTATTGCTCTAAATACTGTATATGTGTATTCTCTCTAAGGATCTGACCTGTATCTTTGACTGATGGAGGCATCACCTGACTGTCTCCATGTCATTTTATAATGCCATACTGTGGGGCATGCCAGGCAAAACAATAACATTCTCCATGGAGACAAGCAGGAGGTGCAGATAACTGATATCACACATTTGGAAAATAGCACAGGGAGCTGAAAAACATCACAGATTTAACAAAATGTCATTTTGTTCTAATTTATGACAGATGACCAATGGGCTCCTTTGTTTCCCATGAGTCAGTGAAATACACAAACCTGATACGGCCTGTCTGAGGGGGTGGTTAACACACTTTGTACACAACAGACAGAGAGCCAGTCTGGACATCTCTCATTATGTTTAAACAATTTACTATTTTCATCATCACTTTTAAGGTTTTAATGTTTTAATGTTGGTGTTGTCAGCTGTCATTGTTTTTATCGTTTTTGCTGTGGTGTCACCTGCCCAGGGACTTCAGATGGAAATTAGCATTCTTGCTATAATGTGGCATATTTACACTGCAATGCTGCAGATGTTCATCAATATGCACTGTCCCTATTAAATAAATAAATAAATCATTTCATTCTTTTACTCTCTCGGTGCTTTCTTGTACACTTGGCGTGTGTGCAATCAGCAAATGAAATTGAAGAAGGAGCAAAAAAAAAAAGACAATGAAATGAAAAGATACCAGAGAAGCCAGATCTCTTGGAGTAAGCTGTAACATCCTCACTCACTGCCGTCTTCTTTACTTCTTGTTCTGTGGGGAAAAAATGGTTTCTTTCATTAAAAACTAGCTGCTAATGCTGCCATACTCATTAATATCTCATTCTGTGTGACTTTATTCTGCAGCCAAACAGACATTTCCCGCTGAATAAACTCTCCAGTACTGCTTACAGTGTTAGGATCATAGGTCAGGCACAAACATGTCCTAAAAGGCTTTTGAAATAAGGCTGTTGTCTAGGGCTAGTGCCACAAGAAATGTACCTTTTATTTCTTAACACTTAATAATGTTAACAGTGCCAGACTAGGAGGGTGGGCCAAGGGGCCAGAAGGGGTGGCTCCTGCCTGGGTATTCAGGGATTCTGGCCTTCCTGGGGCAGGTCCCGCCAGCAATAAGCTTAACCCAGAGCCCTGCCCTTACTTCATATACAAAAATGTCTTAACAACATCAAATATTTTGAATTGAGTTAAAAATGTATAATTAATATTTTTTAAGTAAATCAGTAAGAATTTTGAAGTAAGTACCACAATTTCTGGACTTTAGAGCGCACCTGAATATAAGCCGCATCAACTACATTTTCAAAGAGTTTTATTTTTGTACATATACAGGCCACACCTGTCTATAAGCCGCAGGTGTCCACGTCTTCATGAATGTTTTCAAGTTGGGAGCATCTGCTTTTATTGCCTCTGAAAGCTTTTGTCGTCTTTTTGCATTGAGTCAGTTCGTCACGCTGCCGTCGCCAACGTCTCACCATCGACTCTGATGCCAAACTCACATGCAGCAGCTCTATTTCCTTCTTCGACAGCCAGATCGATTGCCTTTAACGTCAACGCTGCATGATATGCATTCCTTCGTGTGTTTTCCATGAGGAGGGTGTGTGCATGAAGCGCAAAGTAACTGTTCAAAACAAAATCAAGCTAACATCTTCTTCAGTGCGTCGTCTCTTCACCTGTCTGTCTCGCTCTTGCACCCGTCATTTCACGCTCTGCACGTCTCCTGCAGAAAGAGCCACTGTCCTGTCTAGGATCATGTCAGTGTCTGGGATCATGTCGGTGTCTAGGATCATGTCGGTGTCTGGGATCATGTCGGTGTCTGGGATCATGTCCGTGTCTGGGATCATGTCCGTGTCTGGGATCATGTCCGTGTCTGGGATCATGTCCGTGTCTCGTAGGATTTCAGCAGATTTCAGGCTCTCCCGGGGATCGGGGATAGTTGTTATCGATCAGGTATGAGTGCTGACCGCGCTCGCTAGTGTTGTAACTTCATGTTCACCGCACAGACAGCGGTGCTTTCTGCACTCAGGCTGAGCGCGCATTCACTGTGTTGATAAACGAATAATCCGTCCATATATTAGCTGCATCGTTGTAAAAGCCGCAGCGTTCAAAGTGTGAGAAAAAAAGTAGCGGCTTATAGTCCAGAAATTACGGTAAATATCTAACCAATCCATCCATCCATCTATCCATCCATCATAATAAGCAATAGTAAGAAGTTTATTAATTGGAACATGTTATTAGTGTTAATCAGCAGAATAATACGAGTATGTCAAATAAGATATACATAAGAATAAATACTAATTATTCTAATTGAATCAAATGTGCATGATTATGTAGGTGGTTAAAAATGTTTAAAGGGACAGTGTGTAAGATTTTTACCCTTTAATTACTGAAATTGAAGATACCCTTTTTACTTCCATCATGAAATCAAAGTATTCTTTTGGACTTAGATATAGTCACATAAAAGGGGGATCTTCCCCATGCAGAGGCAGCCATTTTGAATACGAGAGCCGCAGAAGGACATTTGGGCTCCGCCTTCGCCTTCGGCAAGGCTCGTGGTTTTGGGTAAACAACACAAGCATGCTGTGGGATCAGACGTCGTAATGGATCTAACACGTGTTTTGGACTAAATTGTTTTACTGGATTTTATTCGCTGGATCCTTACGGACAAATTGAGAGCAAGTTTATGGTGAAATACAGAGTTTGACCTGTGCAGAGCATTCTAAGGTAAGCTAACCTCGTTTTGTGCTTTTCCGTATAAAAGCCCCATGTGCTCGGAGAGTGATTATTGTGCAGGGAAATGAATTGCATAGTCAAAAAGAAGAGACTGTAAGGTTTCATTTGATGTGTAGAGTGTCATGGTACATGATCGGAAATGTGTGTTTTCATGAGAGGAAAAAAAAAAAAACGGGACCGCGTTTTATTTATACAGTAGCGGCGCACGGCTCGTGCGCGCGCCCGGGTGACCCTCGAGGTCTGCCGTAGCTAAAACAGAAAGTGCAATAGCACCATCCACCTACGCACCACGAATCCTACAGACTGGGGCTTTAAGTGATAAAATACATGAATACATACAGTACCTGAGTCTGAAACAGACGGAAGCTCTGATTTGACTTGTTCTGTCAACAGCTCAGACCTATGTGTAAAAGACATCAGGGTTATTTCAATGTATTTATTCCACAATCATTTCAGTTGTATCATCATATATGATCTCACCTTTTGATAATAAACTGGATGTCAGAGCTAACAGCCAGGATCTTCTTTAGCTTAGCCACTCCAAAACAGTTGGGTCTGCGTAGGGAGATTCCTGGAGGCAGTCCGGTCACATACAACTCTTCTGGGTACATCTGGAACTTCGAGTAAGGGACCTTACATGGTTCACTGAGACCAAGGGCTTCAGCTGGGGACATACAAATAGACAATTCTTACATTTTTGGATACCACAAGGCACACCAATAGTGCAGACACATATTTTCAGAAGGTAACTCACCATACTTAGTGCTAAAAAGACTGTCCACCTGTCTTCTGAGCTGAAGAATCATCTCACCAATATCTTCTTCTGAAGTGCCAACTAAACAAAAATACACATGACTACAGACATGAAAACCATACAGATGACAAAAGCTTTGAAACACTGTTCCATCTGAAATGATGTTAAAAGTAATATTAAACAGTTCATCATGTGGAGCTATTTTACTATAGGGTATTTACCGCTAACATAAAATATTTAGATCACCACGTTACCTTTCATTGTTTTGGAAATATTATATTCACCAAATACAGTGAAATAACACTGATGCTCTGATTGTCCCCTCCCTTTGCTCTCCATGTTTCCTTCCACTTCAGAGCCCTATCACACTGCACATCACATCGGGTTTGTAAAGCTCTAGTGCAGTTTTGTATAATTTTTCTGTATATTTATGGAGAATTGTTGTGTGGGAGCATGGGTGACGTAGGCTTGTGGGCGGAGCACTGCACAGAATTTTACAGCTAACCATAAGGAGGGTTTGAACAGGGCCCAGGAGAGATCACTAGATTACTCAGACATACATGGATGACATCGAAAACCTCTTCAGACATGTTTTTCATGAGGGAACAATGCTCATGGTAGAAAGCTGCAAAATGTGATTTTGTATAAAACTCCTCTGTAAGGTTAGATTTATAGCAGTATTTTCAAATTCATCTGTTGGAGATTTGGAGCTCAGGCCACACACACTGCACCATAGTAAATCACAATCAAATCCTAATTTAAATTTGAATGGACACAATTAGCAAATCACAGGCTGCCCACACAAACATTTCTCACTTCATATTTCAGTCTTTTTGGAAATTCTTCTGGGTGTGTTTAAAATGTGAACTTTGAACAAATCTTATTTTTAAAACAAATTGCAAATCTACGGTAATCGTATTTGCAAAAATTAGATTTTTCCCTAATGGTGCAGCCCTATTGTTGCCTGGAAGAATCCAAGACTCATCGCTGTACCAGCGGCGAGTCTGGTAATGCTTGGTCCAGAATGCACTGCCGTTGCGCATAGACAGACAGCTAAGTGAACCTAAGAGAACAGTTAACGGACAGCGACGTTGCGGGCAAAGGCGGGTGCACTGACGTCACCATCTTTGAACGAATCAGAATCGCGGAGTCCGTTGTTAACCGGGGGAGCAAGGGTGGAGCGAGGGTGTCCAAATGGTATCTCGCTGTATAGCAAATACAGAGATATCATTTGGCTGGCCAGGTAAGCCCTATTGCACACTGTTACACTAACTTGTAATGATGGGTGTACCTTCAGAGGATGGTCTCACACAAAGGAGGGGAGTGTGTGGACGTGGATCTTTGACTGCAGAAAACAAAACCAAAGGATGTACATTTGATTAGAATGTACAGAAAACAAATACATTTCAGTTTATTGTACAAGGGCTAACTGCACACAAGAGCATTTCAAAAAAGTGTCCAGACTGATCTGTCTCACACTCATAAAGGGCAGCCACAACTCAACTCAGGAAGGGACTGAGGTGTGCTTGAATGGGATGTCAAAGAAATATACAAGGATACGAGGCAAGCTCCTTTCCTGTGCTTGTTTACAGCACAATACGAGAACAAACGCGTATTAGGTGGTTTTCACAGCCACACTGTAATTTCTTAAGTCGATGCTTGAGTCTGAATGCAGTGGTCATATCTGAGAGTGCTTCAACCACATGAGTCAGAGCGGCTCCACTCTACTGTTGGTCCGTTTGAAGCACATTGTCATTGAAATAAGTTTGTGGATGAGGAGGCATTTGGGGTGAATGATGCGTGGAGCATGTGAACAAGGACAATCCAAAAGTGAAGTAAACTGAGTTAAATCTACTGCCAGTGAGGCAGAACTCAGGAACATGTGAAAACAAGCTAAGCTGTTGTGAAGGCCACAGGAGAGGCTCACTCCTTTTGCAGTCTGATGGGAAAGTCAAGAGCCTTTTAGTTATTATTCATGAAAATATTTCAACAAAGTCTGTTGGTGTCTTCCGCACCATTTCCACAGTTTCTACAGATTGCCGGGCATAGTCTGGCAAATACTCTAGTGTGCAGCTGGCCAAATTCAACTATGGATAACATGGACTGCACTTACCGGTATACCATTTCCTTTGTGGTCATTTGTGAAAAAAAGAATACTTAAATAATAAGAAAAAATAACAAATGAACAAAAGATGAAACATATTGAAAAGAACAATGGGCAGACCATTTACTCCCCTGAATGTAAGCCATGGGTTCAAAGTGAAATCATCTTAATGCTCTTTTTGACCAGTAAAAACAGTGGACATTTAATACATAGTGAAAAAAGAGGTCATAATCCTGTAACATTGTTCTCCGTTCACCTCTATAAAATAAATGTGTTGAGTCAAGTCAGATTAATGGGTATTGTAATGAAATATTATGGAAATCTATGTAATCCTTTGACTTTGTCAATAATGGTTCTTAAAATAGTCTACTAGTCTTTTTTTTTCTCTTTAATTAGTGACCCCTCACTGTAGTAATTCAATAATAATAATAATAATAATAATAATAACAATAATAATAATAATAATAATAAAAATAACTGAATAAATATGCCCACACACATTCCCACAGTTTTAAGCCCCCAACACACCCGAGCAACATCAGGCATACAACAAAATTGAACTGAACTGGTTACAAAGTCAGAGGTTACAAATTTGCCTGAAATACAAGGGGTTATTTATTTTCGCTGCTTCAATTATACTGTCATTCAAAGTGTATTGAACACACTGCTGTAATTTTATTTATTTTAAACAATCACTTTAAAGGGACAGTGTGTAAGATTTTTACCTGTTAATTACCGAAATTGAAGATACCCATTCAAAAATACATTGTTTTTCAAGCCTTTTCACTTCCATCATGAAATCAAAGTATTCTTTTGGACTTAGATATAGTCACATAAAAGGGGGATCTTCCCCATATAGAGGCAGCCATTTTGAATACGAGAGCCGCAGAAGGACATTTGGGCTCCGCCTTTGCCTTTGGCAAGGCTCGTGGTAGCACCGGAGGCAAAGCAGGCGGAGCGCTCAGCGCGCTCCGCAAGAGAGAAGGACAGAGGGAGAGAGGTGCAGTGGGGTGGGGGGAGGCTCGTGGTTTTGGGTAAACAACAAGCATGCTGCTGTATCACACGTCGTAACGGATCTAACACGTGTTTTGGACTAAATTGTTTTACTGGATTTTATTCGCTGGATCCTTACGGACAAATTGATACCAAGCTTGTGGTGAAATACAGAGTTTGACCTGTGCAAGGCCTTCAAAGGTAAGCAAAGTAACAAACCTTTGTGCTTTTCCGTATAAAAGCCCCATGTGCTCAGGGAGTGATTGTTGTGCCGGGAAATTAATTGCATAGTCAAAAAGAGGAGACTGTAAGGTTACATTTGATATGTAGATTGTCATGGTACACGATCGGGAATGTGTGCTTTCATGCGAAAAGAAAAAAAAAAACAGTGAACGGGAGACCGCGTTTTATTAATACCGTTGTTGTCGGCCGGGTGTGCGCGCGGGTACGCGAGCTGTCCGCTACGGCGCGTCCGGGTGACCCTTGAGGTTTGCCGTAGCTAAAACAGGAAGTGCCATAGCCACTATCCACCTATGCGCCACGAATCCTACACACTGTACCTTTAAGTTACTAAATTCCTATGTTCACATTTTACACTACATTGGTTTACATACAGATAAACGTAAATTCATTCATTCTTAGTGGGTTTAAAATTAAGTAACTTAAATATTCCTGGATGTACCGTCAAACAAAACCTTATTTGATACTCAAGAATTAGATTTATAACTGTATCTCCTGTTTACCAAGTCTTATTATTTTAAAGTAAAAGTACCCAGGGCCCCGCTCATAGTACTACCAATATAGCATTAGTTCTTTAGCTACATGGGATGGGTGTTACATAGGTTATTTCAATTATTTTTCCCCTTATTACTGCTTTCCCGCACTCCTATAAAGCTGTTGTTAAATGAACCTCTCCATTATCATTGTTATCGATATATTGTGTAATACTTATTTCTTGCACCACTGCTTTATCTGCCAAAATAGATACACCAAGTCTCCAATACTTGGAGGAGTCCTTCAAGTATTGGAGCACTCTGTAACTGGGCGTAAATGAGTCTGCACAGTTGATGATATAAACCACATTTAACATAAAAACTACTGAAAAATAAAAGAGTTCTAGTCTAGTCTATCTAGTGTTGAGAAAAAACAGGACAGAAGGGTGCTCTATAGGCTGACAGGGGGCTAACAGGCAGGTGGGGTCTCTTTAGGCTAACAGAGGGCCAAGAGGCAGGTGGGGTCTCTTTGACCTAACAGGGGGCAAAGAGGGGTAGGTATAAAGGAGTTACCTGTGTGGCAGTGTGGTTGACAGGGGGCAGATGGGGGGTCTCGTGAAATGGAGGGAGCGACTGTTAGACATAGTGCAGTCTCCACAGACTCAGGGGTCTCCTCCACACTGCTGCTGGCCTCTGCACACACAACACACAGTTTAAGCAGAGTTTATGGTACAGATCAGTGATAGAATGATTTGATCCGATTCATGTATGCTGCATATAGAACAACTGTCTAATGAACAGGGGTACTTCTCAATTCATGGGTCATGATTTTGATTTGAGTTCTGGAAGGACACAATGTAAATGGTCACATCTGTATGGCACTTTTCTACCTCCAATGAGCACTCACAGATTTACATCCCCATGCACACACGTTTGGTTTCCATGCTTTTTGGGGGGCGTTACAAATTAACTGTAAATCTAACCTTAACCATAATTATTATTTGTCTAACCTATTAACCTACCCTTAAGTCTCCCAAATTATTTGGTTGATCCAATGGTGAGATTTAAACCCTGGGGACCTGACTTTTGCCCATAATAGAAACAGGTCTCCACAGTGTGGCACATACTTTCATACTACAGTAGTGTGCAAAGACACTGAAAGGTGAGTTGGGTGTCTTCTCCAAGGACACATCAACACCTGTGGGAGCAGGGACTGCACATCCAACCTGTGTGTCAGAGAGTGGGTCTTGGCAGTCTACCAACTGCTTTAATGTTGAGAGCAGGATTTGAATAGTCAACTTTGCCATCAGTGGGCAGCAGACTGGTTCAGACTGGTTGGGTGCTTTTTCACCTATAAGTCACCCCACTGCTCCTTTTGCCTCCCTGTCCCTTGTGCATCCACAGCTCACATGGGGGAGCTTTCTGGGACCCAATAATTAAAAATAAAAGCTGTGCCATAATGGTTTTGGAGACCTTGTTTTGCCGTTACTGTATTTGCTGAAATGTGTCTTTTTTCAGTGTTCAGTAATCGTCCTGGGTTTACTGTCTGTTTCCATGGAGACAGACATTTTTTCTCTATATTGGTCAGAAAAGATTTGTAGACTCTACTCAAAATAGACTTACCAGGTAGTGTGACCTGTAAAATGTTATTGTCTGGAGGCTCTGACTTAATCCTCTTCAGAGAAATGCAGTCTACTGGAGGACCTGTTTACACACAGACAAAGACGCACACTTGTTTCTTTGAGACAATGAAAACTAGGATAGGGCAGAAATATAGAATCTCCAATCAAATGTGTGTGTGACTCACCAGAATCACACTCTGCTAAAGGACTCACACATTCACTTGTGGATCTGGAAAAGTTAAAGAAGACATATGCTTTTTTCAGGTATCTAGTACTAAATTATAATATGTTTAACAACAATTGCTTATTTAACCAACTTCTTGTTAAATGATAGTTCGGGTTGTTTGATGTGAATCTGTACGGCGCCCCCTTCAGCAGTGTCGTGCATTAACACTGACTTACCCCAGTGTCCTCTGAGCAGAGTTCTGCCCCAGTTCTGGAGCTGATCAAAGTAGGTCCGGCAAGTTAGCCAGGACAATAAATAAAGCCTGTTTTTCTTCTCAAAACAATATTTGTCCAAAAAGTGATATATTTGTGTCACAAAACAGTTGCCCACGAAAAAGTCAAAAGTCTAAATCGCTTGGTGCTATTTTCTCTCGAGTCGTATCACTGCGCGCCTGTTATTATTATTATTAGCCTGTTCACTTGTAAGTGGCGATGTTTACAAGTGAACAGGCTAATAATAATAATAATAATAATAATAATAATAGGTGAAAAAGTGTTTGTGCGGAGTCGCAGACAAGAGTGGTGGGATTGCTACGTGCTTCGCCACTTCACTGATACGGAGTTCATATACTAGAACGTTTGTGTACATTTGTGAGCGCCTACTTGTACCACTCTCGCTGGAGGAAACACGCCCAGGTTGGATGAATGCGACCTGGCCGTTCAGACTGAAGTCGCATGTCAAAAGATCGGATATGTATCGGTTTTAGGACCACATATCTTGGGCTACGTTCACACTGCAGCCTGAAGTGACCCAAATCAGATTTTTTCGCCCCTTTAAAAATAATCTCACTCCAAAAGCCCATATTTGCCATGTCTAACAGACCCCCCTCTTGGTAGATCTTGGCACAACATTAACCACAAAAGTAGATCTCGGTTAAAAAAAGGTTGAGCACCCCTGTGCTAAAGGGTTTGTGAGAGCGACGGACGAGTACGACAAAAATACTTTAAAAGACTTCCTCCTTCTGTGGTGTGAAAATCAGGTACCCCAGCTTTAACATTGAGACTGAAGAATACTGTAGGAGCAGTGTGTCTGCAGTGTGTTTGCCTCAGTATCTATAGCTCAGTGACGTGCAGTCAGGGGAAGTAGGTGAGGCCTCACCTGTCATCACAGAGAAAAAAAGTAAAGTAAAAGTAAAATGAAAAAATAAATGATTATATTTAGCCAATGATTTGTACTATAAAGTTATTTTTTTATTCAAAAATAGCTGAATTTTCACTTTTACCATTCACTTTTACCATGCGAACAGACGTGTGGAGAGGCACCAGCCGTTCATGCCTCACATGGACTGACTGTGCTGTAGCTCAGCACTGACAGATTCTGCGCTAAAGCGGCGGTGAAAAGGCGCCGGGTGAGGGACGTAGTTACCAGGCCTCATGGTAGAGGCACTCGTGAGTCCAGGGTTTCTTCTATAACTCCTGGACCAGTGGATTAGAATAAGTGACAGCAAGATACAATTTAGAGTTAAGTTTAGCAAGTCAAGTTTAATAATCTGTCCACTTTTTTCTTCTTGTCTGGTCCTAATTTTTAAATGGAGGAAGATTTCATACTAAAGCTCAAGCAGTTTTCTAAACTGGACTTTCGGTCGAGGCAGGAGGTTATAATTAAAGAAGACCAACGCCGGAGCTAAAGGGTTTGCTCCAGACAGAAGACTCGCTCTTTTCCAACAGCGTGGTAAGAAATCGTCTTTTCTGCTTTTCCTGCCTCTTTTCTCAACCTGCTGTGACGATGTCTGGACTCAGATGGATATTGTGACCTGAAAGATTTGCAAAGAAGCCTCGTTAAACATGAGCGGTCCACCACTCACATTCAGAGCCAGATCGAGCTAAAAACATCGCTATTTTAATTTATGACACTACTCGGTACGCTCTGGAAAATGCGCTGAACAGTAATAATTACTTTTCAGTTCACATCAAAAATAGTACAAGCTACCAGTCACTTACAGGGAGAGAAATTGGTCCAGGGGCCAAATGTATTTGCCGACACCTGGTTTACATATTTGTAAATCTGATTGTGATGACGTCAGTGCCTCACCAGCCATGACCCTCACCACACGTCACTGCTACAGCTCTGATATGTCTGACCTGCTGCTTTGAGGGTTGCTCAGCAGTTCAGTGACAGTTGGAGCACTCAGTTGATCAGAGAAGCCCTCATCAGAAGTGGGTTCTAAATCATGCTTGACATCCTCTCTTACAATCTTGCCAGCAGCTTAAAAAAAGATTGAAAGTTTGGTTTAAAGTCAGTCTCTCCTAAGCATCAGAAACTTATTTGGGGAAAAAGTGAGTTTACCTGTAAAAATCCGGTCATCAAACATGCTACAAAACAGAAGAAAACAGGCACAGTAAAGTTTATAGTGTGTGAGAGTGTGGGGGTGGTGTTAAAACTATTCTCAATCCTTCCTTCCTTTCAATTGTCAATTCTATCTACACATTTGATTTTGTATGACTTTGACTGAAATGTTCCACAGTTTGGCAATAAACTTAACTCCATGGAGACAAGAAGGTTATGCCATTAGGCCAAGAGATCAGATCTGTAGAGAGGCAGCCCCACTTTTTTTCTTGTAGGGCAAAAGTGTGTGCAGATCATACTGCAATATGAAGTTCGTATGTTCGATCTATCCATCCATCCATCTACAGATATAGATATATCATGTGCTGACAGTGGGATAAAGGCTACTGTGTCTCTTCTACATTTGAAATTTACCATCCAATTGTGGGGTTTCTTACCGTCTAACAATAAAGCGTATTCCATGGCGTTCGTCCAAGATGCGTTTGAGTTTGGGCACTCCGTAGGTGCATGGCCTCTTAAAGGGGATCTGGTCAGGAATGCCCACTATCTCCACTGCCCCCGGGTCACAGGCGATTTTACGGTACGGCACTGGCACCATGTGATCCAGACCTAGAGCCTCAGCTGCAACAGGAACAGAAGCAATACTGTCAAACCCACAGTTCTATAGAGCTCCTGCAGCTGCCGTCACGCAGCCCCGGCATGCACCTCCAAATTCCACACTGGCAGTAGATCGTGGAGATTTCAAATTCCCAATTTGAAATCTACTTGATCTATTGTCTTTGAAATTACACCCGTGCCAGGTAAGTGTCACTCATGTCAATCTGATTAGTTTTAAGATAAATCATTGTCCACGATTTCCTTTAATGAAAAAAACACAAACAAAAAAAATCCCTCCAAAAGCGACTCGGTGCCATTCATTACCGCTAATCCACCACTGCCAAGATGGTGTCCCTGTCAGATTTAGTCATTTGACTTCCCCATGATTGGTTGCCCACTGACCCAGACTGAGAGATCATTTAAAGATCCCATGACATGGTACTTCTTGATGCTTTTATATGGCTCCTTAATGGTTCCCTAATACTGTAAATGAATCCTTCTTCAAAATCTCAGTGTATGAGAAACAGAGATAAGATGAGAAAGAGTATTTTTTTTAATGGGCGTTGTTGCTTGAATGCAAATGAGGAGAAAAGAGATGGCCAATAGTAGAGGGTGGGGGCGTGGCCAAACTCTCCGCTCTCTGCTGTCAGCTCTCAGCTGATCCATTTCCGTGTTTTTGCACGGGGGAGAGATTTGAAGCGTTCCATTGAAAAATAAACACATTTCCACAGAAAATAAAATTAAACCACTGCTGTTCAAAGGTCCAGAGGCTCAGATAAAGGACTTCCGAGCCTAGAAACACTCGGACGTGCCTCCAGGCAAATAAAAAACACATTTCGCATTGCCTAGCGCATTCGCAGTCCAAACTCTCTGGGCGTGATTTACAGAGACGCTGAGTTCAGACAGACGGGGGTGGAACTGCATTTGCATTTCTTTTTTCGATCTGACGTCAATAAGGTGCCTTGTTCAAAATCGCCCGTTTGAGCTCCGATTTTTTGTAACGCAGAAAAGGATCGCAAATGCTCAGTTTAGACATTTCGCAACTTTTAACCATGGGGGGGGGCTAAACAGGGTAGGGGAGCTCACATTAACATTCAAAAACCTCAGAAAGTGAAAATTTCATGCCATGGGACCTTTAAAGGGTCAGGAAACCTCTGCATGTGTTTTCAGCTAAGTAGCTGATTAAAGGTGTGACACCATGATTACCTAAGAACTTTAACTTTTTCACAATATTGAAATTTTCATGTATTTTGGGTTTTCATTATCTGTAAGCCATAGAGAAGAAAAAAAAACTTGGAAGATTCACTCTGTGTCATGAATCTATGGGTTTGACTTCCTGAAATAATGGACATGAAATATTGAACTTTTTCATGATTTTTTCATTTAGTTCAGTAGAGATTGGCAGTTCCATGGATGAAATCATCCAAGCGATTCTAATGAAGGTGTATCAAGTTTAAAAACATAGTGGAGCACTTCCTGTATTACCACATAACATCACAGGGTGGTTTTCTGTTTGATAGAAAACAGCCTAAATATGCAAGATTGGTGTTAAATATGTGAATGAAATAAAACACAACTTCAGGTATATTTGTGATGAGGAAACATAACATGAATCAAAAAATAGCATAATATAATTTAAATGTTTTCTCCTCACCATATCTGCTGTTGAACAAGATCTGCACACATTCTCTTAATGTGTTGATGTCTTCAGTTTCTTTAATAAAAGTGTCCCATTTTTCTAAAGATAAATATACAAAATTACAGTTTGGTTAATGCCACGAAATATGACTGTGGTCATTATGTGCCGGAGCGCAGTCTTTACCTGACTTCTCATGCACGATGGAGAAGAGCAGTCTCTTGGAGATGTGGATGCTGGGTGGGCTGTGGCAGCGGTCACCAGATCTCGACACTTCATCTAAAAATATTGACAAAACATCAACAGCTGTACACACTCAGCCAGGTCAGGAGACAGATTTACTTACTACATTTCTGCTTTAATACATTTGCATTCATTTAATACCAAATATTACAAGACAACATATTATTTTTCCATTTATAATTTTTTTTGTCTTTATTTCAGTAGATAATATTGTGTCATCTGAAATTGGCAGAAACAGGAGCTTTGTTCCAACTCCTTAGAAATCCACCTCTTCTATATAGCCCTGGATATGCTTTATATTTTATTTAACTGTATTCTACTTGTGAGCTACAGTGGCCAAGTCATAGTGTAGTGTTTGTATGTGTGCTGTGTAAAATACAACACAAAGACATAATCCTAAACACACAAAAACACTACAGTGTGGTATTGTAAATAGCTGTTACCGCTGTTGGCACAGTCTTTGACAGCCATAGTCTTGGCTCCGGGGCATCTGCTCAGCCCCAGCAGGGACAGAGGGCTGAAGTCGGGTTTGCCGTCGTGGTGAGGTTTAGAGGACATGGGCATGCCATAGAGGAAGCTGGATAGGGCCATGCTGGTTGAGGGGGGCAGGTCAGGTGAAAGAGCCGACAGGGAGCATGGGACTGAGCTCTTTGCTTGGCTCTGAGCACCTGTGTTCACTGCAGACGTGGAAGAGTTGCACCAGGTTTCCCGACTTAGATCCTCTGCTGGCCTTTACACAGAATGTGTTAAATGAGAGCACATATTAAAGCAGGTTGTTATGGAATTCCCTAGTGTGATGTGAGGTCATGATTTCCAAACAGGAAGTAAAATTTTATACCTAAAACATGGCCAAACCAGACTAGAAAAATCTTTAATCAAGGATCTCCAACCTTTTTCCTCCGGTAATATACCTTTATAAAATGAAAATGCGAGTGCTACATCTGCCTTAAATATAACGATCTCATGTGTTTTAGCAGTCTAAGAAGTCATCAGCACTTAAAACTATTTTCTAAATAATGTTTTTCTTCCTCCAAAATGCCCAAAGGTCCAGTCTGTGACTGGATTTGGAGGTGAGTGGCTTATTGACCTTATGTGGTTTAAATTTAAAGCATGTGAAAAGCAATAATGGGACTTCAACAACAGCACATCTCTTACACCATGGCTACCTGTAAGCAGCTAATCATTTTCCTCCTCTGAAAACTTGTGTCAGAGAAACTACAGCACACACAGCTCTCCTCTGCAGGGACAAAACATGATGTTGCTTCATCTCCCACACACTACACAATCCACACATGAGTGAAATAGCTCTGATCCTCTCATTGACTGTCCCTGAGATGACACGAGAGTCCTGGGTTGTCCTAACAAACTGTAGATGTTCTGAAATGCTGCTGACCTCTTGAGCACACTGAAGTGCAGGCAGTGGCTAAGCTCCAGAATCCTCATGAGGGTTTTGCTGTCGTATTCGGACGGCCTCTTCAGAGTCACTCCCTCTGGTAAACCTGAAGCCACCACACAGCCAGGGTTCTTCTGGATCCACTCATAAGGCACAGACACAAGGCTGCTCTTCCCTGCTGCGTCACCTGAACATCACCACATCATTCAAGCACTCACAGCAATACAAGTTATGCACCAACAGGGCTCCAAGTCAAAACACAAATTTGGATTTGTTAAAGTGTAGTGCGACTCTGAAACATTCAGGCATGATTTATTTACAATTTGTTCTCAATATAAAAATAATTAAGCTACAATTTAGAGCATATGGGTTAAATTAATCAACAGAAATGAACTGATAGTGTATTGACATGACTGAGGGAGTGTGATATCACCCTTAGCGTTCAGCTGCAGCCAATAGAAGCTTATCGAGGCTAACAGTTATAGGGACCAGTACAAGTTCCATATTTGAAATTCCAACCTCAAGTATCACAGCAACCAAAGAGCCAATCAGGAATGAGGCTGTTAAAGGTAATGCACCATCCTGCGTACACCATTGGATGAGCAGTGTTTAGCAACGCTGTCAATCTAGTTCATAGTTCATAGTTAGCTTTATTGTCGAACTCTGCCATATGTACACGACATACAGTGAATCGAAATTTTGCTTCTCCCTGTCCATGCAGAGACTTTAGCATCTAACCTGATGCTGAAGTTAATGGGCGTGACCTCGGGGAAAGGCATCTGATTGGGCTGTTATTAATGCGTCTTCCAGCAACAGTTACAGAGAGAGCAGCGACAGTATTTCAACAGAACGTGAATAGGAGTTAATGGAGCCGAATCTCACCCATGCTCACTTTCTATTCTTTCCGCTCGGTCATCAGAGACTCTGTGGACTGGTGTGGGCGCAACCACCTGAGCCTTAACACCAGTAAGACAAAAGAGGTGGTGATCAACTTCAGGAGAAGACCACTACCTCACTCACCAGTGAACATCCAGGGGCAGGACATAGAGACTGTGGACAGTTTCAAGTACCTGGGTGTTCACCTCAACAATAAACTGGACTGGTCCCACAACACCGACGCCCTGTACAAGAAGGGCCAAAGTCGCCTCCACCTCCTGAGGAGACTGAGGTCCTTTGGAGTGTGCAGGCCTCTGCTCAAGACTTTTTATGACTCTGTGGTGGCCTCTGCTCTCCTCTACGCTGTCGTCTGCTGGGCCCCGAGCAGCACAGAGCGGGACAGGAAGAGACTTAATAAGCTGGTCAGGAGGACCAGCTCTGTCCTGGGCTGTCCTCTGGACTCTGTAGAGGAGGTGGCTGAGAGGAGGGTGCTGGACAAACTTACGTCCATCATGGACGACACCTCTCACCCTCTGCACCGGACTGTAGAGGAGCTGAGCAGCTCCTTCAGCAGCCGACTGAGGCATCTCCAGTGCAAGAAGGAGCGCTACTGCAGATCCTTCATCCCCACCACCATCAGACTGTATAACTCCACTGTCCAGACGGGAAATATTTTTCTATACTCTTATTTACTTATTTTATTATTATTACTATTTGTCTGCTGCATTTTCTGTTCAAACTTTCTTTTGCACTAAACTGCCTGGAGCCAATGTGGCAAGTGAATTTCTCCTGTGTGAGATCAATACAGTCTCATCTTATTTCGATGCAGTGGTTAGCAGGCTAGCTATATCCATTTATATACAGTCTAGAGGCCTGATGCAGAACAGTTTACTGGATGGCAATTCGGACACTCATTCAGGATTCATCTCCCTTGCTTCTTTGACTCTTTTAGAGCGCTTCCTCAATCTTGTCTTCCCCTCCGCTCCACTACAGCTCCGCAACAGCTTACTCACAATAACATGCACTTTTGATAGAGTGCTGTTTCATGTACTACACTGGGATGTGGGAGTCTGATACTGGTATGGGCAAAATCCACCATTCCGCACATTCTTCCAGTTATTTGACTTAAGGACACAGAGATGAGCAGTGGCCATTTACAGTGTCATAGTTACTTTGTAAAAGTAATTTGTTAATATTGGTTACTGGTTAAAAACTAATATATTAGTCCAGGAGTCAGACCCCTCCTTTTCCTTATTATATCTTTTCATTTGTGTCCCTCAGGTCATGAGTTCCGGATCTTCTGTTCCAGCTCGACCCTTCTGGGTCTCAGGATCCCAAAACCCAAATGGTTATCCACATAAGTCATAAGTCATACTGTCACACCAGAGCATGGCATTATTGTTCCAAATGAAAACTTACCCAATTTATCAGCTTCAAATTAAGCTCAAGATGAGCTCTGTCACTCAAACAGATCGCCTGCTAAAACAGAATTAATAAATCACACCCCCAAACTGACTTTGAGTTGTCGTTCATTTGTCCACAGTAAGCCTAAGGGACCATTTTATGGGAGAGTAAAGTGGTTCCTTCGAGCATTGGCTGTGACTGACTTTGACATTGAAAAGCTGTTGCCCCTTCTCTCTGTAACTGCTATTGTCACGCTCGTCATCCTGACCTTAAAATGTTTGTTTTAACTCAGTCTACATGATCCTGGGGTATTTAGTCCACATCATTTAAGATATGAACATTGATAACAGAGAAATCAGGTGCCTGCTTTTCCTGAGGTCGCTCTTGCTAGCTTTAGAAACAGGTACATTGCTAAGTGCCCAGCGCGTGTAACTTCAACAGTCTTGTTACCTGGTTGTAGATTAGTCGCTATAACTGCTAGCCATTATGAGCTTCATTTGGTTGCAACCAGTCGTTTTGGGTGACATCACACTCTCTCAGTCCACTTCTATTCTACAGTGAATATAGTGCAACGTGAATTTAAAGCAACATCCAATGTTGTGAGACATGTTCAGAAGCCTAGTTCTGTACACTTCAATCACTTATTACTTTTGAAGCATAATCCTGTATTAGTTAGAGAAATGTCCACTAATTTAATGTATAGTCAGTTACTTTGTCCTTCAAGCTTCAGATTAAGACCACAATGACCATTGGAGCCCAGCTGCTTGTAGCTGTTATTATTATTATTATATTAAAATATGTGAACTGCCTTCCCCACGTCATTTCCTGTGTGGATCAATACAGTGACTTACTGTAAAGAACTGTGAAGACCTCCTCCACCATTTTCCTCAGCACAGCGATGTTGGACTCTGAAGCTCTGGGCTGACACTGCTCTGGGCTGACACTGCCTTTAGAGGGTTTCATCTGCTCCACCTCCTGCTCTTTGGTGTGGGGGTTAGTGTTTGAAGTTTGAGCACAGGGTAAACCTGGGGAAACGTACATATGTTCATGTTAAACTAGTTCATGTAGAAATGACAGGATGTAAGTATATGAAAACATCAACCCACACTTAATCGGGGTGGAACTCAGCCTTGTCAAAGAGTTTAAATACCTGGACTGACGTTGGACCCGACACTGACATTTAAGAAACACATTAAGCGCCTCACAAAAACTGTTCATTTTAACTTAGTGAATTTTAGACAAGATCCTTTATGACTTTGTATGCAGCACGAATGTTTTTACACTCGATGATTCTGTCTCATATAGAGATCTGCAGAACCACATGGGCACAACACTCAAACCAGTTGAATCATTTTTTTTAAAAAGCTGTGAAAATATTAGACAAGAAACCATTCTCAGTCCACCACTGCACAATTTCAGACAAGTACAACTTGCTCAATTTTAATAATTTTGCACATTTTAAATACGGTTGTTTTATATATAAAGTTTTACATGGACTTGCTCCTCCTCCGCTGCCGGATTTTATTTATTTATTTATTATTATTTATTTATTTATAAAACAAAGACTGTCAGTGGGATGGGAACTAGGGCCTCAGCACAGGGGAACTGTGAGGTCCCACACAGACGCACTACATTTGGACAAACTGTGCTCTCAGAGGCTCCAAGTTCTGGAACACACTCCCATTAACAATAAGAGAGACTCCAACACTGGACACTTTAAATCATAATTGAAACAGCAGCTAAATGAAAACCAGACTTGTGGACACTTTTTATGTTTTAATGCTTAATGTTTTAATGTTTTAATGCTTAATGTTTTAATGCTTAATGTTTTAATGTTGGTGTTGTCAGCTGTCATTGTTTTTATTGTTTTTGCTGTGGTGTCACCTGCCCAGGGACTACAGATGGAAATTAGCATTCTTGCTATAATGTGGCATATTTACACTGCAATGCTGCAGATGTTCATTAATATGCACTATCCCTATTAAATAAATAAATAAATCATTATCAGTAAATCAACTATGTTAAAGCCTGTGCTCTTACCGTTTAAAAAAATTACAACTGAAGCCGGACTGCCAGTGTATTAACCTGCAGATGAATAGGGAGGAACGCTCTTAATGGCTTTGCATCACATTTCTATCAGATCCAAAGAGCTGCCATACACTTGGACTTTAGTCCATGAAGGCAGGTGAAAGCAGCTCCAGGAGGTTTTATTTCGCCTTGCAGCAGCCTTTATTACTGAGGCCTATGTAGTGGTGTCACAGGCCCGTCTGCCTGCAGACCCCTTCACCACCGTGCTCATCTTAAACACACCTAATGTGTTTGCAGTGATGTCACACTGGAGGTGTAGAAAAAATACAAAATGGATCAGGATCCTGTGATGAATACAAGTGTTCATAGTCCTGTTTAGGAGTTTGATTTTCAACAAAAAGGTGAGAGTGACTCACTGAAAAGTGAGTGTGAACTGAAAAACTGAAATGCTAAAAGTGTTTTTGTAATTAAGAATTAATCTGCCTTGGAATGGTTATCAGTGAAAGCTCTACTTGATTTGAACATGTTTACCTCATATCTGGGGAACAGGTCATAAACATTATGGGCCCTATCTTGCCCCCGAACTTAGCTCTAGCGCAAGTGTGGGGTGTGGAGCTCCAAACAAGAGGTGTGCCATGCCTGAATATCAGGTGGAGCAGACTGTGGGTGTGGTGTGGCGCGTTCAGTCAATTCCCAGGATCATAAAAATAAATATCAAAGTAGTCCACTGAAAAACAGCGTGTAACATGCTCAAGGCTTCTTTTATTTGGAAATATATTAGCATGATAAATGCTTAACATTTATAATATGTTTGTGTGCCATGCAGGATGTTTGTGCGCTGTCCAGATGCCCTCCCGCAGCACAGCCCCTCACACTTGCAGTGCTTTTAAATGCTACAGCAATCACAGACCGTCCCACTCCAGCCCCCGGCAGCGAAGTACAGCCCGACCTGGACATGCTCCCTCTTTAATGTTAGAGCTAGTGTTAAGATCGGCGGCAAGATCAATCAAACATTATTTATAAAGCGCTTTTCATACAAAATGTAACACAAAGCGCCTGTAACACAAAGATGGGGCCCCATGTCATTTAAAATCAAACTCCTACAGTTCCATTAAAAACCTCTTACGGCAGAATTTGAAGAAGTCGGTCTGGATTTCCCTTCTTGAGTTGAGGAAGACGCGGCCTCTCTCTGTCCCCACGGCGATCACACTGTCCTCGTGCACCGTCACACAGGCCACTTCTGCGTTCAGCTTGGACATGGCTGTGCACTGAAACACAGAATCACAATCCACACACTCACGCAAGCATCTGGGAAAAACATCTAATAGGGCTTTTTCTGACAAGAACTATGACGGAGATTGAGTTTTTATGCAGAATAAGTCAGGAGGTTTGGTTGTTTTTTGGGGTGGGAGTTGCCTGGGACTTTTACAAAGATGTGAATCTGGTCACCAGTGCATCTCCCCGTTTTCAGACGGGCGTGACTGACAGGTAGATTAGCCAGTCAGGGACAGACAGTTCGTATCAAAACAAATATGTCTGCTGATGAGGAAAGAATAAAAGGGAAAAATATGACAGGGGACTGAAAAACATGAAGAAACATGATTTCTGCAGAATCAAAAAGTGAAGCACAGCTCAGTTAATCAGAGGGGAGAGAAATGTAATTTTGTTTATAAAGGATGTTTGTTTATTTGTAACCTCTCTTGCGTCAGTGAAATAAACAAATCTGATTAGATGAAGGCTGTCAGGACTGAACTGATATCTCTCTGTACAGAAAATAGAGAGCCATCAGTCTGGATCTCCCAGGCACAGAGGTATTTCAAAATCTGCGATTTGATCATTGCATCCATTGAAATAGTGATGCCGATGTGACTGCGATGAATGTAGCAGCAGTAACACGTGCACATCACATACCACCGAGTCGAGCGCAGACACCAGGCTGGTGAGAATCTCCTGCCGCAGAGACACCAGCGGGAGGCCAGGGTCCAGCCGGGAGTTGCTTCTGAAGGCATCAGAGGTGACTTTCCTCAACTGCGCCATGCCTAGGTAGAATTACAAAGGGACAGCCATCTTACAACAAAATGGAAAAAAGGCTAAAACACATTTTATTTATTGCAACTAACCAATAACTATCAAGTGTTTCAGCAATCAAATAATTGTTATCTGCACTCCAAAACATGCCAGGAGCTGACACAAGAGATTTTAATGACTTCAAAATTTTACACATGAATGAAAGCCTCTTCAGTCTGTAAATCTCCCCTATCAGGATGGTCTCTAGCGGCTTCACTGTAGCTTTATCGGGGTCAAGCAGAGTAAAACTCTCATATTCTGAGACTGAATAAGCTGGTTAAGAGGGCCAGTTCTGTTCTGGGCTGTCCTCTGGACCGTGTAGAGGCTGAGAGGAGGGTACTGGCCAAATTCATGTCCATTAAGGACGACACCTCTCACCCTCTGCACCGGACTGTAGAGGAGCTGAGCAGCTCCTTTAGTAGCCGACTAAGACACCCCCAGTGCAAGAAGGAGCACTACCGCAGATCCTTCATCCCCACCACCATCAGACTGTAAAATTCTAACATATAGGCCAGAAGTGCAATATCCTCCTTTTTCATGTGGTTACTATTATCATTATTACTATTTTCCATTATTATTATTATTATTATTACGTATTAGTAATACGTAATAATAATGGAAAATAGTAATAATGATAGTAATACGGTATTACTATCTGTATTATTTATTACTTACTTTATCCCCTCCCTGCCTGCATGCACTTTTTCCCTCTTGTCCAATTGTCCTGGAGCTACTGTGGCGAGTAAATTTGTCCTGTGTGAGATCAATAAAGGCTTATCTTATCTTATCTTATATTCACAGGCCTTTCACAACACCTAATGGATTAGTCCAGGCATTTATTTCTTAGATTAATCGATTCAGTTTAGATAAACTAAACTAATAGTTAGTTGCAGTCCTTAAAGAAGAATGATTGTGGTAGTTTCTGTGGTTACATGAGCACTTTAATTAAATTTAAATTTTGGAATTACAAGATTATTAAAAGGGCATATAACAACAACATTAGAACAGATGTTGTGGCTTGCAGGTCAAATAATCTTTTAAGTCCAGAAATCTGATAATGATGTTTTGGTGTGCATGTACACATAGGCAGTGTTTAGTGTTATGAAAAGTGATTTCAGGTGTCAGAGTGGTGTTAGCAAAAATCTTTTGGCTCAACTTCTCCCAGGTACAGGCTAAACTGAGTGTCATCTGCATAACTAAAAAGGTATCTAAAAAAAGTGAAAAGATCTCATCTCAGGCGTGTGTGTGTGTGTGTGGTTGTGTGTGTGTGTGTTAGTTTGCTTGCAAAAATAACTACCCACAAAAATGCTCTAAATTCGGGTGACCGTATGTTCCCATTTACCAAGAACGGTCCAGTTTTGAGATGTCTTTATTTCTGACCAATCTGATACACGCCAACAGTGAAGGGGAATATACTGTCATTTATTTAGCTAAAATGCAGAAAAATGTGCTAAAAAACATAAGAGAGAATGGACAATGTAACACATGTCTTTTCACAATTTGATTTTTTTTTTTAAATTACCCTTTATTTATACCTGTAGGGAATTTATTCTCTGCATTTCACCCATCCTTCAGGAGTGGGCAGCACATGAAGGTGCCCGGGGACCCATCTACATGATCTTATTGCTGGAACATGTTTTTGGGTTGATGGGGGGAAATCGGAGTGCTCGGAGGAAACACACTCAGAAACGGGAAGAACATGCAAACTCCACAAAGAAAGGCCTGGGCAACCCGGAGATCGAACCCTTGCTGTGAGGCCTGAGTGCTAGGCCACTCAGCCACCGTTGTTGCAATGTTGTCATATCCTTAAAAACATGTTTCATTCACGTGTGCTTCAGTAATCCTGCACTATTGGTCTGTCTACATCTCCAAACCTCAAAACTCTCTGTTCCACCTCGTGATGTCATGAAGCGGTAGCTACCTTTTTACATTTTGTTCAGCAGAAATGGCCAATTCTAGGGCAGAAATCATCAGGTGAAAGTTAAAGGAGTTTAAAAACACAGTGGAGCATTTCTGTTTTACCACATGGCATGAAGTTTGAGAGAAGAGCTCATCTTAAATCTGCAGGGTGTGTGTTAAACAAAACAAAACACAACTCCAGGAAATAACATTATAACATAGATCAGACAATAGTGTCATATGGGACTTTTAAAGATGAATGCTTTGAACTGAATGTCCCATCACATGCAAATAAAACCACTTTCTTATCTGAGTCAGTGTTTGACCTGAGCATTTTATTGAATCTCCCAGTGTTTATGCCACACTGTTCACTTGTTGTATTGTAAAAGTTGCTTCAGACTTTATCTAGACACTTTAAAGAACTGTCTAGCACCAGATCTCTGTCCAATTCCCCTAGGATCCCCTTTTTAGTGCTCACTTTCTCCCACGACTGTTCTAATCTAATCTCATGATACTCCCGGGAGTTACCTACTTGGGCGTAACACGAAGGGACAAACTTAAATATATTGTGTATTATGTGTGTAACGGGCTCAGATTGCGGCTTTATTGCAGATTTGTGGACTGATCTGACGGCAGCTCCAGAGCGCCGTTTAATCTGCTAACATTAGCTCGTTTACATTAGCCTATTAGCTAGCTAGCGTTAGCACTTTGCCTTCTACTCCGCTCGCTTTGGCTTCAATTATGGCGACATTTCCACAGCATAATCCCCCGGTGAATGCGCGAACACAGCCCAAACTACGTGATTAGAAACGAAGAGACGCCGGAGCAAGTCTCACCTAAAGAAGTGGAGTAGTAGCCTTGATGCTGTCGCCAATCCCGGGCTGTTTCCTGTTTAATCCATGACAAACGCGGACAATTCTCGCCCACAAAGACGTCCTGCGGTGTCCGAACGCGTGAGACCAGCACTCTGCCAAGGGGACTCGCGTCGCCGTGCCGTGATCACAATATCTCAGTGGAGTTGTGTTTTTACATAACAGTCTGAGTGTCCCTTTCCCTTTTCTTTGTTCTGTAATCTAGTAAAATTGAAACTCATTCGCCTCCTGCTAATCCCAGCCCTACTCAACAGCCGCATCTATTGGCTGCCTTTTCTCTACAGGATTAACAGGGGCCCGGAGCTGCAGGCTCAAGGACCACTGCACACTTGTGGAATCATTTCACATTTCACTTTTATCAAACTTTTCTCATTCTGGTGTCAGATTAGGTGTGGATTATGGGCACAGATGTGGGCCTAAAGATTTTTTTTTTTTTGGTGATGAGTTCAGAATTACAAGAGGGACTCCTATGGTTTTTCTGGTTCTAGGGTGACCGGGACAGTGCCAGTTTTAAGCCCTGTCCCCCCTCTCCCAGCACATTTATCTAAAACCAGTGATTCCTCCCCGTTTTATACAAGAACTGCCCCAGGTGTCCCTATTTTGGACCAATCTGACCCTTGCCAGCAGTAAGGAGAGGCATACATTTTCGTTTGTTTAGGTAAAATGCAGAAAAAACTGCTTAAAATGACAAAAACACAAAGAAAATGTGACTATTGCTGTGTTTCAAATGACATCACAGCATTCAATTAGTATGATTTAATACAAATTCAAATATTGTTCAACTGCAGATTCTTGTAATACAGAATGGTCCTGGGCCTAGACAGTAATAGAAATGATCAGATATTCATATTTTACCATTCCGATACATCATGGCCAATATAGGAATACAATAGGAAAAAACTTGCTCTTACCCCCCATTGGGGGGATCATCACATTTTAAGATCTGAAAACCACCAATACTGACTCACATTAGTGCCAAGCAGTGTTGGGCAAGTTACTCAAAAACTGTAATGCACTACTTATTACTTGTTACTGTCATTTTAAAGTAATGCCTTACATTACAATATTACTCTAAATAAAAAGTAAGGCATTACACTACTTTTGCATTACTTTAGTTACTCTCGCCAAAATGACTGGAAATAAGGATTTGGCATCTACAGTATGTCTTCCACAATATACTCAGCAACGAGCCTTCTCACCTCTCGTGGCTGGAGATTCTCTGGTCGGGTCAACATCAGTTTCGGCTGCTTTGTTGGGGTTGTATCGTTCCCTGTCCCATCCCCTCCTTTCCTGACTAATATCGTGGTGCTATGGCACCTCTGCAAGTGCTTCGTCAAATTGCTTGTACTGCATTTCGACGTGGAAAGAGGTTTGGGATTCACACACAGTGTGCATTTAACTAAAATGTTCTTGGAGTCCTTATTTTGAACGAAGTGAAAGTAGTGGTTACTGGTGGTACTGGTTCTGTCATCCTTTGTCAGTCTGCCAGTTCGAGATGAAGTAAAAGGAAATGGAATGGTCTGCGTGGACTTTTATATCACTAGCTGATCTCGCGGAACTTTGTATGAAATGTAATGTTCTGCACGGACTTATCAGATTCAGTAGCTGATCTCACGGTGATCCGCGAACTTTGTATGAAGAAAACGCAAACCCCACAAAAACAAAGCAGGTTAAAAATGAATTGTAATGTGCGTTACTGGCATTGTAACGAGTAATATATTACCGATTTTCTTCCCTGTAATGCGTTACATTACTGCGTTACACCAAAAAGTAATGCATTACAGTAATTAATTACTTTTGTAACGAGTTACTCCCAACACTGGTGCCAAGTGCTTAATTATGCACTTTCACAATTTTATTATTACCAACCAACCCAAGCTAGGGATGTCCCAGTTTTTTTATTTGAAAATCTGGTCACCCTAGGTTAGGCACAAGAGCTCAGTCACACACTGGTGTAGTCTCAGAATAAGACAGAACTAAATAAATCACTAAAACAGCATTGGCTATTTCTAAACATTAATCCATTGCAAACATTAATGGCGGTGGCTGAGTGGGTAGCGCTGATGCTTCACAGCAAGAAGGTTCCGGGTTCGATCCCCGGGTCGCCCAGGCCTTTCTGTGTTTGTTCTGTGTGGAGTTTGCATGCATGGTCCGGGTTCGATCCCTGGGTCGCCTGGGCCTTTCTGTGTGGAGTTTGCATGTTCTCCCCGTGTCTGGGTGGGTTTCCTCCGGGCACTCCGGCCCCCCCCCCCCAACACAAAACATGCACCATAGGTAAATCCTCCAGCTTAGGTCCTGACCAAGCCAAAGCAAGAAGATCATGGAGATGGTCCCCGGGCGCAGTAATGTGCTGCTCACTGCTCCTAATAGCAGGATGGGTTAAATGCAGAAATGGAATTTCCCCACTGTGGGACTAATAAAGGCATAGCTTTCATTTCTAGACTAGGTCTAGTAACCTCGGCACAGGAATGGGGAGCGAGGAGCCTAATGTTTAGAAATTCATTCAGATGTTTTTAATCAAGAGGTGTACATGGCAAAAGGAGAAATTCAATTTGTCAACTGTACAAACGTTTATTTGGTCAAATACGTTTCGCAGCTCATCCAAGCTGCTTCTTCAGTTCTGGTCAGACGCTGGTGGACACTGCCTTATATCTGCCTGAAGGGAGGAGCTACGTAACTACAATGAAATTACTTTGAAACTATCACACCTACTTGTTTGCATTAAATATGCAATGGGAGTGGAGTGTGGGTCAGGGCCATAATGGTGTTTTCACACCTCAGGACCTGACCTGCTGCCCTATTGTTTTCTTTGTTTGTTTTGATTTAGGTTTGAGGATAGAGTTATAAAGGGGAGACAAATGATGTCTGAGCCCTCCATTTCTGTTCAAGAAAGGATTCTCTTTCTTGACAAAAATAGCCTCTTTAACTCCCCTCTCAAACCAATTCTTTTCTCTGGCCAAGATCTGTACCTCACTGTCCTCAAAGGAGTGGACCGTGGCCTTTAGGTGGAGATGTACAGCAGACTGAGGTCCTTTTAGGTAGAGATGTACGGCAGACTGAGGTCCACTCTGGCTCTCTCGTCTGTGTTGGTACATCCTCTTGTGAAGTGGCTGTTTTGTTTCTCCAGTGTAGCGCTCACTGCAGTCTTCACTACACTGAATGGAGTAGACCACATTGCTTTGTTTGTGGCTCGGTGTTTTGTCCTTTGGGTGGACCAGTTTTTGTCTTAAAGTGTTTGTGGGTTTGTGGCTGAATGGGAATATACCAGACAATGTAATCTCACTGGACGGATTTATTATGAAGCGTGTGGACTGGACTGTAACAGGGAGCGGGAAAACACGAGGAGGGGGCTAGCTTTATTCTTTAATCAACGCTGGTGCAGTGTTGTATAGTAACGAAGTAATAATACTTCACTACTGTACTTAAGTACATTTTGGGAGACTTTGTACTTTACTTGAGTTTTTTTTTTTTTAAAAAGATTACTTTTACTTCACTACATTTCTGAATTTAATTGCATACTTTTACTCCGATACATTTTCAATGTGCCGTTTAGTTACTCGTTACAAAAAACCCTCTACTGACTGAAGGAAGTCAGGACGTGCCTGGGCTTGTTCGCTACTTGTGCATGACAATCAACCTACACCTGTTGGTTTCATGCAGCTAGTTTAATCAGTCAACATCCCCACACAACCCAGATGTTTTAAAACAAGAACATTTACTACACGTCATTAGTGCTACCGTACCATAATTATTAAATTACAAATGCACGTATTTTGTGCCTGCATTTACTTGCTCATAGGACGGCGTTTCATGGATATCTCCAAACCCAATATCTTCGACAGTGCTCCATACGACACAAAACTACCATGGATGAGCCGAACATGGTGTTTTACAGTAGAATTAAGGGCCCCATTGCAAAAAACCCTCTTCTCCAAAAACATTCCTTCAGTGGTGTTATGTATGCCTTATTTTCAGCACTGTTATTTTTAAAAAAAACAAAGGTTTGGGGGGCGAACTTTAAAAAATATTAAATTCAGACTGCCTTTGCTTGATACTTTTACTTGTACTTTTAATTACATTACTTGAGTACATTTATTTTGACATTACTTGTCATACTTAAGTACAAGAAGACTTTTACGCAAGTAACATTTCAGTAACTTCGACTTTTACCAAAGTCATTTTTGGGAGGGCCCGGGTACCTATACTTTTACTTGAGTTTGATTTTCCAGTACTTTATACAACACTGCGTTGGTGTCATCCCAGGAACGTGCACGTGAAACATCAGCTGTGCTCCCGGTACACTGATCTGCTGGCTGTGAGTATGAGGCCATTCTATCTGCCAAGGGAATTCTCACACGTGATTGTGTTCTGTGTGTACGTTCTTCCATCGGCGGATGAAGTGGCAGCATGCGAGCAGCTCCACAGCATCGTGAATGAAATGCAGACACGTCATATGCGCGCTTTCTTTCTCATCACTGGGGACTTTAACCACACATCTCTATCCGCTACTCTTCCCACATTCACACAATACGTCACATGCCCCACGAGAGACAATAAGACTCTGGACTTGTTTTACGCCAATATTAAAGACGCCTACACCTCTGCCCCCCTCCCCCCGCTCAGACCACTGTCTGGTTTACCTGCTCCCGGAATACACACCCAGGGTGAGAAGAGGACCTGTGCAGAAGCGGTCTGTGAAGCTTTGGACTCAGGAGGCCTGTGAGAGTCTGAGGGACTGTTTCCAGAACACAGACTGGGACATTTTCAGCGGCTCTTATGGAGACGACATCAACAGCCTGACCCATCAAGGACTACATCAACTTCTGCGTGGAGAACACTGTGCCAACCAGGAGGGTACGGGGTTTCTCCAACAACTACCCCTGGGTCACCCCTGACCTGAACCAGAAGAAAAGGGCTTTCAACTCAGGGGACAGAGAGGAGCAAAAGAGGGTCCAGCAGGAGCTCCAGTGGAGGATCCGACAGGCCAAGAAGGACTATGGGAGGAAGATGGAGGAGCAGCTGGCACAGAACAACATACGGGGAGAGGACTGAAGAACATGTCTGGATTTGGACAGAGTGGCAGAGGGACAGCTGATGATGATCAGCGCTGGGCGGACGAACTAAACTGTTACTTTAACAGGTTTGATTCACCCCCCCCCACCCCCTCTGCCGAATCCCCCCCTCTTCACACCTCCCCTGCTGCACGGCTGTGAGTCAGAGGTGGTAGTTTGGAGCACCAGGGCCCCCCAGGGAACTGTCCTCTCACCCTTCCTCTTCACCGTCTACACCTTGGACTTCATATACAACACGGACAGCTGCCATCTCCAGAAGTTCTATGACGACTCAGCCATTGTGGGCTGTGTGTCTGAGGGGAACGAGCTGGAGTACCGCTCGGTCATCAGTGACTTTGTGGACTGGTGTGGGCACAACCACCTGAGCCTCAACACCAGTAAGAGAAAGGAGCTGGTGATCAACTTCAGGAGGAGACCACTACCTCACTCACCGGTGAACATCCAGGGGCAGGACATAGAGACTGTGGACAATTTCAAGTACCTGGGTGTTCACCTCAACAATAAACTGGACTGGTCTCACAACACCGACGCCCTGTACAAGAAGGGCCAAAGTCGCCTCCACCTCCTGAGGAGACTGAGGTCCTTTGGAGTGTGCAGGCCTCTGCTCAACACTTTTTATGACTCTGTGGTGGCCTCTGCTCTCCTCTACGCTGTCGTCTGCTGGGCCCCGAGCAGCACAGAGCGGGACAAGAAGAGACTTAATAAGCTGGTCAGGAGGGCCAGCTCTGTCCTGGACTCTGTAGAGGAGGTGGCTGAGAGGAGGGTGCTGGACAAACTCGCGTCCATCATGGACGACACCTCTCACCCTCTGCACCGGACTGTAGAGGAGCTGAGCAGCTCCTTCAGCAGCCGACTGAGGCACCCCCAGTGCAAGAAGGAGCGCTACTGCAGATCCTTCATCCCCACCACCATCAGAGTGTATAACTCTACTATATAGGCCAGACGTGCAATATCCTCTTTTCCATGCACCCTTTGTTGATGTTTGTATTATTATTATTATTATTATTACTTACTTTATTCCATCATTGCCTGCATGCACTTTTCTTTCTTGTTCAAACTGTCCTGGAGCTACTGTGGCAAGTAAATTTCTCCAATGTGAGATCAATAAAGTCTTCTTATCTTATCTTATTGGAGAAACAAAACAGCCACTTCACAAGAGGATGTACCAACACAGACGAGAGAGCCAGAGTGGACCTTCATCTGCCGTACATCTCCATCTAGAAGCCACGGGCCACTCCTTTGAGGACAGTGAGGTCCAGATCTTGGCCAGAGAAAAGAACTGGTTTGAGAGGGGAGTTAAAGAGGCTATTTTTGTCAAGAAAGGTCTCTTTGTCACGAAAGATGTCTCCCCTTTATAACTCTATCCTCAAACCTAAATCAAAACAAACAAAGAAAACAATAGGGCAGCAGGTCAGGTCCAGAGGTGTGAAAACACCATTATGGCCCTGAAAAGTTCTGCTAACAAGACCCACACTCCACTCCCACTGCATATTTAATAGGCCCACCTAACTAACAGAAACTCTAAACAAATAGGTGTGGTAGTTTCAAAGTAATTTCACTGTAGTTAGCTCCTCCCTTCAGGCAGATATAGGCAGTGTCCACCAGCGTCTGACCAGAACTGAAGAAGCAGCTTGGATGAGCTGTGAAATGTATTCTACCAAATAAACTTTTGTCCAGTTGACAAATTGAATTTCTCCTTTTGCCGTGGATTCTACCTGGACGACTGAGGGATTTTACACAAGAGGTGTACAGTCAATCCTCTGTTAGAGAAAGCATGTGGTTCAATTTTATTTTTAGACTAAATGGGAAATTGACTTATCTCATTGTTGTCATATGGCTTAGCCCTTTTTCAGAGGGAGACACATTCAAACTGAGGGCCAAAGAGCATCACTTTGCTCTAAAAGGTCACAGTCTCTTCATGGTTGCAGCCTGATACCTCGTACCTGTGATAAGGATTGAAATCTTTATTTTAGCTCTGTATCACCATAACACGTGATGGAGTTATTATAGAAATATATGTGTGAACATGGGTTTGAAGCCCACACAGTTTGGACAGAGTTTGGCCACCCCAGGCATAGAACTAAATTTCATTCTATTGAGTGACCTAGCACCAATGACATTTGTCACACAAAAATCTTAAAAGAAATTCATGAGACTCAAACAGAAATAAGCAAACGAGAGTGAAATCACACACCAGCCTTCATGTTAATCATGTTCAGATTTAATAAGCTTTGCAGTCATGTCATAATCCAGAGAGTGGAGTAACCACAGACAGACAGCATGTACAGATGTGTGAGTGCAGGAGGCACCAGCAAATTCCACTGTCCATGTCTGCTAACACTAACCCATACTGTAACCTATTATAGAGTGCAAGCTAAACCACAGAGCTGGAAGACTCACATTCAAAATGTTGTGATACAGGCAGACTGAAGGTCCTGTGTCTGCTCAGGTGAGAGCGAACAGTCGCAATAAAGACCCAACATTTTAGCACATGGTTTGTGAGCAGGTGTGGTTGTTCTGGTGAATGTTTTTCGTTTTACAAAGGTTAGAGATATGTGATCCAATATAAAAGGCAAGCATGGTTCAAGTTGTTACAAGCCTATTGTCAGTGTGCAATTAGAAAAGCAGAAAGCTGGAAAGAACCGCTTTAAACATTGCCAGTAAGTAATCCTTCCAGTGACATGACCAACAATTCAACCACTAAACTTGAATCTGGCCTCGGTCAGACCCCTGTCAGTCAGGGTACAGTACATCAGTCATATTCATGTGTCATTGTCTTAGTTTGGTTGAGACATTTGTCAGACTCAGGCACACAAGGAAAGGCCAAAAGCCAAAACCTCAATGTAATTATTTCAGTTTGGGTTAGAATAGATTAGTGAGAAATAAATGTGTATGTGTTATTGGCTGGTTATTACATTATTGACCAAACAAAACAATAATGATGTAATCAAGTGCAGACTGTAACACAACAAAAGTTATGGTAGCATTAGCATGAGTTGGGTTGAGGACATTTAGCTTCTCATCCAAAAGGCTCTGTCAACTCTGAATTTGTGAATTCCGATTGAAAATGCCATCTGTAACTGTGCCTGCTGAAAGCCTGAGAGCAACTGAATCTCCCCCCCTCGCAAATCTAACCTACAGTCAGTATATACAATATACATTTAAAACAGTGTTTATGTACCAGTTTAAATGACTTGGATGTTAATGACTGCATTGTGAACCCATCTCACAATGTCAGCCTGTCCATATGCAAATGATTTAAGGTATTCAGTACTTCAGCAGTCCAGATTCTGTACTTTCCATGAACAGTTTCTGTGGATCCCATCAACAACCCACTGCTGCATCAGTGGGACTGTGTTCAGGTGTGCTGATGCCCTGGCTCTTCTGAGGAATGTCAAAGATCTGTTTGTCCACAGCGTGGTGTGCTCCTCAGAGCCTGCAGAAGGCCAGAGGAACAGGAGAAGATGCTCCTCAGAGCCTGCAGAAGGCCAGAGGAACAGGAGAAGATGCTCCTCAGAGCCTGCAGAAGGCCAGAGGAACAGGAGAAGATGCTCCTCAGAGCCTGCAGAAGGCCAGAGGAACAGGAGAAGATGCTCCTCACACCATGCAGAAGGCCAGAGGAACAGAATCAAGCTGCTCCTATCCTATTGGACATGAGGTCCAGGCACAGACACTGGCTCCACCTCCCTCAGACTGCACAGGTTCAGCTGTGACCAGTGTGGGAGAGGTTTATTTGTGGTGTAACTCTCACACCCGTGGTCAAGTGCCTTTGAAGCTACATGTGTCACACTGTATGTTCA